>ML792686.1:61821-76773 GCA_009831015.1 Picea engelmannii
TGCAATCAAAACAGGATAAGAATGCTCTGTTTTAGTTGCTATGAAATCAGATCAAATGATAACCAAACTTTTTCATATCCAAACGAAAGTAAGCAGTGAATCACATCGAATCAGATACGATTTAATTCAACTCAATCATAATCGATTTGTTACGGCTGTAACAATGTGCATACGATTCATATTGTTTTAATAAAATACCAATATAGAAAGGCTATTACGATTATAGTCACAATGAAACAACATCAACAAACTTCGCCATAGATTTCGATCGTTGGGTGTTACACAGTCGGCAGACAGAACCAAAAATAGTGATCATTACCACCAACAGCAGTGATAACCATAACTGGGAAACAATCAGAGCAAATCTTAACTAAGTTAAAAATAGAAACAAATCGTAATTCTGGGCATAATCACTTCCATTCCCAAATTAACTTTAAACAATATGTTTGTTGAAATATAGATCGGACTGATAACACGATCAATCGATACGAATCGAATAGTTGCAATTTGGTTATGCATTAACAGAATGATATTCGAATTGATCGAAAAAGACATGGAATATTACAGTTAACCATTATGCCAACCATATCGTATAGAATACAACCAATTCAAATCGAGCCATTGACTGTGTTCAATATTGGAATACCATAAACGACCTGTGTTTAGATAAATATTAACAACTTCAATAAGCAACAGATCCTTCAATTAAAGTTAAATTAAAACAATCAAATCTAATCCTACGATCAATCGAATCAAAGCCAAATCCAATCGAAATTTAAAACGATAACAACATTAGATTTATCAAAACAAAATTATACACAAAAATGCATGCTTATGTGTCAAAGCAAATCCACGCTGTAAACAGAGTTTATGAGTTTTTCATATAAACAAGTAATAATCATACCAGTGAGGTTGTTCGAGCTACGCCAATTTTGAATTGACGAATGTTGTTGCCGACTCCACGTTCTTAAACAAAATCGAACCAGTTGTTTGTTGTTTCTTATCAGTGGATGGCATCTTCACTTTTTGACTGGTGAGCTTTGCAACTTGATCCTCCAGAGCATGAATTCTGGACTGCAGCATTGGCACATCGAGGTAATACCTTTCTAACCATGAGCCACACTGATCACATGGTGGAGCAGTTGGTTGAGATAGAGTAGGAAGGGGTTTCGACGAATCACCAGGGGTTTCACAAGGCATTTTGATGCCTGGATAATTAGGATCACTTTGCAAACAAGGTGGTAGGTTCTTCACAAAATCAAATGTGGGTTTATCACATAGACCTTCTGAATAGGGATACTCACTTGCCAGGTAGCGTTCAATCTCTGAGTCAGAATCTTCACTCACCATGATAGGGTCAGGGTTGACAGGAATTTTCGGTTTGTTTCTTGCCATGCGAGAGATTAATCGGGCATTTTTCTTACCTTTAGAATTTGCATTAGGTTTGGCCTTAGGCCTTTTAGCCACGGGTTTAACAATTTCCAAATCTGTGGTCACAGAACCGGGTAGGTCAATAGGTGGTTCGGGTAGGGGTTTAGGTAACAGAGCACTATAAGGCACAGGGGGTATTGACTTACTCTCACTCACCACAGGTTTGTTAACCTGTGGTGGGCTTGAATCATCAAAATTATTGCGTTTAATAAAATCATTCCAACAATCTTGGTGTAACCCCAAATGACAAACCACAAGCATTTTAATTAACCCAAAATGAAATAGGTTGTTATCGGCCTGGTTTCGTTTGTACCTTTTAGAGATTTAAAAAAAAACTTTTGTGCAGGTAATAAGGCATATTAAGCTCATGGCCCATGAAAACCATCAGTAGCCAAAGATGGTACAGGAAAACAAAACCATATCGGCCCTCGCAAGTGATAAATTGCTTGGTTACCATCAGCAAGTCGTGCCATCGTTGCTTTAGCATATTCGCGGGCAAACCTTTGTCACAGGAGCTCACTCTTCGTGACTGGAAGAGTAATGTCCATGGGACATCTTCCACTTTACATTTTTTTGACCATCTCTATTCGACAGCAGGCAGACCGGTAGCTAAACTGAGAAATTGCTCATCAATTTCTAATTGCACATCCCCAACCTTGGCTCTACAGCCATCAAAAGTTAATGCAAATTGTCGAGCCACGCTAGGGTTATAGCCATCAAACTTTCGTATGAACGGGAGCCATCCGAATTCCTCAAGGTCACTGTAAGCACCATCAAGCATCAACAACGCCTGGCAACCATTGGGTTCAGCCCTTATGACTGGAGCCATGGTGCAGGCTCATGGTAGGGTTTGGATTGAACACAATCAACACAGGAGAAAAATTGTTTGGGGTTAACAGCTATGAGCGCTCAAAGGGGAGGAAAATTAATTTGCGTGTGCGAGGGTGGTGGGATTACCACCGCCATGCAGCATAGTAATGGCACAGTACAACACTGTTTAATCAATTATGACATCACTCAAACCATATTAATCAGCCAACCCAAGGATTAAACGGTGGATAACTATATCGTCATGCCATTAATCAATGTAAAACCAAAACCATAAATGATATCAATGCGCCATGTGTATAATCAAACCAACGTTAAATCAAAAATCCAAATGCTTAACCAACGCGCCGTGTATAATCAAACATTTCCATTCAATATGAAATCAAACTCATATGTTACCCATGCGCTTGTTGCATAATATGTAATCAAGGTTTATAAAACATTGTGACAAGAGATTTCATAAAATCGATAAGCCAAGAGCTTTTGATAGTAAGGATCACATCATATAAAAATTAAAATCAATCATGACCCCTATATAATCAAGTATAATTCATGAATTAACATGCTCAATGCCTTGTCAATTAAATGAAATTCAAGTTGCGCAATCAAAGCAAGAATAGGCGAATGGACATAGTTTGAAAAATCATTTCAGCCACATGATAAACCAATGGTGAAGTGCCTTTCAGAATATCACCAAAAGACTATGACAGTTCAAATAACGATGGAGGATTTTTCACGCTTTCAATCGTGAAAACTAAATCGAAATCAATTTGCAAGAGTCACATAAAATGAAAACATCATCTATTTGCAAAAGGTGACGGTAATTTGAAATTAAGAAGTCATAGGTGTAGGCAGCTTTTATGGCAATTGAAAAAATTGAATTGGCTTCCAACAATGGCGACACACTGGGAGAAGCAGTTATCTCTGTCAATAGAAATAAAATCAGATTAAGACAACAGAAAATTTCAACTCAAAAACAACAACCAGAGAATCGTACATACATCATCATCTACTATCTTTTCCAGCGATGTTTTAAAAGATGAAAACTAATAACAGTCTTAAGATCAACAAGTCACGATTTTTATGATAAAATCTTCAATATTGTTGGCATGGCCACTGCTGCCAGCAGGCGTCCATAGCCTCGACATGGTTTCCATTTAACCCACTCGGACATCCGTATCCTATCAAGAAGCTCTGGATCAAAATAAAGGACAATAAGAGGTTATTTATAATTTTTTCACAGATTTTCGTTTACCCGACATTGCTTCGCTGCCAGCAGGCCTGTTCAGTACCCCGACGAAGTTGTCTTGGTGCCATGCTTGCATTTACCTGCTGCCAGCGGACCTGTTCAGTATCTCGGCGGGTTTACAAACACTTCCCACAGCTCTTATTGACATTTTTATTTTGTTTTTCTTTTATGGATAGCTGAGCGGGGTGACGCTGAAAAATCTTGATATTTTAACATATTTTTCAGACCTCATCAGAATTTTTTGACACTGTCCTTTATCCAGCTCCAGAAATGTTTTATTTCTAAAACAACTTACTACGACAGGGATACATCCTTTTTGAGTCATTCCTTTACGAAAAAGGGACAGCGTAAAAAGATTATAGATGATCATGACAAACTTCACTCAGAGATTGAAATTAGAAAACTTCTTTCAAACAGCAAAATTTTCGAATATAAGTATCAATTTCAGAAATATATATCTTTGATGTTCGTACAAACTTTTAGAAGTTATTTCAACGAAGAAATTTTTCTGTGGTCTTTGTCTGAGTGGCTCAGTGCACAAGTATGCATATGTTCCAAAAACACAAAACAAAGTTGATTAATCAAATCAAAACCAAAAACGAAAACAAAGGAAAAAATAAAAACAAAGGAAATATTTACATAATATACAAGGGTAATAATCAAGAAAAGTATCTTTTCAGGGCTTGGCCGTTCACCGGATAGGTGTCAAGCTGTCCTTCAAGATTTTGTAATCGAAAGAAACTAGGACCCAACTTTTCAGCAATAAAAAATGGCCCAAGCCACAAATTTTGAAACTTGGTATGTTCACCCTTCCCTTCGTGTGGTTTGTCCCACTTTAAGACGAGATCGCCTACTTCAAAATTACTATCAGAAGCAGAACTAGAATCAAACCAATCAGTTGTTGATGTTGGTCTAACTTACGCTTAGCTTGGGTTCTTACTTCCTCTAACTTCATCAAAGTGTTAATACGGCTTTCTAAAGGGGGACAATCTTCTTCTTGAACTTTTTGTGACAATTGAAGCGAAGGAAGAAGAATGTGAGGTGGCAGAATGGCTTCTCTGCCATAAACAAGAAAAAAGGGGGAGTTACCTATAGCGGCTTTGGGTGTTACCCTATCATCCCATAGTGCATTCAACAGTGCATTGTGCCAGTTCTTGTGATTTTCAGCCACAGTCCTCTTGATAATTTTGATCAAGTTCTTGTTTGTTGATTCTGCTAAGCCATTACCCTGGGGGTAGTAACTAGCAGAATACTTCATCTTTATTCCTTTCTCTAAAGCAAACTCACTCATCTCTAGAGAAGAAAAGTATGAAGCATTATCAAAGACTAGACAATCAGGGATACCAAAACGAGTGATGATATTCGAGTTTAGAAAAGTGATCACCTGACTTGTGTTAACAGTTCTTAGCACGGTGGCTTCAGACCATCGAGTAAAGTAATCAGTGGTTGTCACAATATACTTGTGTTGTTGTGAGGATGGAGGGTTAATAGGACCAATGATATCAAGGCCCCATTGCTGGAAAGGAGAATCGACTGTGACGGGTTGCAAGGGAAAGGCTGGTTTTTGCAATCGCCCTGATGCTTTTTGACAAATGACACATTTACGGCACAAGGCATGGGCGTCTCTAAAAAGCGTCGGCCAGTAATAACCGGATATTAAAACCTTATGAGCAGTGGTGTTGCCATCGAAGTGACCACCAGCTTCTCTTGCATGCAACTCAAGCAAGACTTTCTCTGCTTCGTCCTTTTCAAGGCAGCGCATCAGTACGCCGTCGAAATTCTGACGAAATAGTATACCGTTAACTAGATTAAAGGAGGCAGACTTTAGTCTCAACGCTCTTCTTTTGGTTGGGTCAAGGTGACAGGGTGCTGATCCATGTTCAAGATAAAATCTAATATCGTCGTACCAAGGACTAGCGAGGTTTTGTGTGCAACAAATCAAACTCTGATCGCGTTGTTCTAGGTCTGACGTATCACTATCTGTTCGTTGTCCTATTTCTGAATCAACTACCAACTTACACAACCCTTGGCCTCACACAATCTGTGCTAGGGTGATCTCTAAGTCATACTCCTATAAGGAGGTGACCCAGTTGGCTCTCTTCTCTCCTAACTCCTTTTGCACTAACAAGTTCCTAACGGCAGGGTAGGAAACAATGACCTTTGTCCTTGACTTCAAAAGATATGACCGGAAATGATTAACTGCTTTGAAAATAGTGTAGGCTTGTCGATCGACCGCTGGGTAGTTAAGTTCAGCACATTTGAAAGCAGAGCTCATAAAGGCGATGGGTACTTCGTTGTTCTCGGAATTCTTCTGAGTTAGGACTGCGACATAGGAACGATCAGAGGCAAAAGTATAGAGTGTAAAGTCTTGAGAGAAATCAGGGCTCATGAGAGATGGAGCGTCTATTATGGCCTTATTTATAGCATTGAAAGCTTGGTTTTCTGTAAGTCCCCAGTGATATTGGGTGTCTTTCTTAATCAGGTTCTGGAGAGGCCTGACCATTTCGGAGAAACTGGGGACAAATCTTCTCACGAAATTAATCTGGCCTAGGAAAGACTGCATGGATTTTTTGGAGGTAGGTGGGGGAAGTTTAGCGATGAATTGCGTCCTCTCGGGGTCAATAATCATTCCATCGCTAGACACAATGAATCCTAGTATTTTTCCCTGTTCTACTGCAAAGACGGACTTCTTGGGGTTCAGGAAGATGTCGTATTTACGACGTTGTAGCAGAACAGCTCGTAAGTGAGCTAGATGATCGTCTTTGTTTTTCGAATAAACGGTTACATCATCTAAGTAGACTACTACGGAGTGATTGATTAAGCCTCTAAAAGCAATGTCCATTGCTCTCTGAAAGGTAGCACCAGCGTTAATGAATCCAAAGGGCATTTTGCGATAAGCATAAGTGCCCCACAGGGTATGGAAGGTAGTTTTTAGTTGGTCTAACGGAGACATCAAGACTTGGTTGTATCCAGAGAAACCATCCAGTAAGGATAGCCTCTCGGAACCAGATACTTGTTGCAATATCTGTTCCATGGGCAGGACATGATAATTATCTTTGTCAGACGCTTTGTTGAGGTTTCGGAAATCGACACAAAGTCGAATTTTCCCATTTTTCTTCCAGACTGGGACGAGGTTGGATACCCATTGAGTATGTCTAACAGGAAAAATTATTTTAGCACCAAGGAGTTTATTCAATTCTTTTTGTATGGTCGGTTCTAATTTAGGATGCATTTTCCTCAGTTTTTGTTGGAAAGGTAAGGTTTGGGGCTTCATTGGGATGACATGCTGTATAATATTTGGATCGAACGTTTTAAGATCATCGTAAGTCCAAGAAAAGACATCCTTGAACTCTTTAAATAATTTAACAAAAGCAGCTTTTTCTTGTCTAGAACATCCCAAGCCTAGATTGATACACTGAGGATTTTCACTAGTCCCTAAATTGACTTTTTCATAAGACAATGAAGAACTGTTGGTTTTGCAATTGACCGTCTTTTTAAATTTATCTTCAAAATCATAAAACTTTTCTAATCTAACAACAGATTTGGGTATGAAGTTTACCATGTCCGATAGATCTTTAGGAGATTTCGGATTAGGTATTACCGTAAAGTCATGCAAATTGTCATCGTGCGTTTGTTCATCTATCACGGCGCCTTGAAAGGTTTCTTCCATGTACAGAAATTTAATGATCTGCTGGTCATCGTCAAATACTCTCCAGTTTGTGATATTGTATGGAACAGATGGTTGAAACAACAGCTCCACGGAGAATGCGTTTGGGGATAAGCCTTCTGCAGGAAGAAGTTTAGAGGCAACATTAACTAGTAGATCTGCTTCAACATTATTTAGTCTAGGAATGGAATTTATATTAAAAGCAGAAAATTTGTTCATTAAACTCCATACCTCAGACTGGTAACACTTGAGATGCGGGGAAAGACAATGTATAGAGTCTCTCACCTGTCTAACCACTATTTCAGAGTTGCCGAATACAACCAGATTTTGAATGTTCATGTCCAAGGATTTTCTGAGACCTTGTAGTAAAGCCTCATATTCTGCAGTATTGTTAGTACATTCAAATTCTAGTCTACAAGCCAATAATTTTTTATTACCCGCCGGATCAATAATGATGCAGCCTGCACCAGCTCCTTCTTTAGACTTGGCACCGTCGAAATATAGAGACCAAATTTGATTTCCATCGGGCTCATGGGACTGTTGGATAGAAGCTGTTGGTTGCACATATGTTGTGATCTCGGACTGTTGTTGTGGATTGTTGATAGGTGAAACTTCAGCCATGAAATTTCCGAAGTAGGCATCCATCCCTTTGATTTATGGTGCATCAGCGGGAGGTGTGTATGGTTCATTTGGGTCGTTCAAGTCTGTCACCGTGAACTTGAGGTAACGCTCACGATTCACCCTGATTTTGTTGGGCTTACCATTTTCTGGAAGCCATAAGTGAGACCAGTCTGTGGCAAAGTAACCGTGTAGCTGCTCCGACCAGTCCCTGCTCAAAAATAGACCATCCCTTCAGGAATATCTACCACAATTATATCAATAATCTGATGAACCTTTGGGTTAGACGATAATCTAATCAATACATTTTTTATTTTGCCCATTACTTTAACGTCTGATCGATCAAGTTGTATAATTTTCAAAGAAGATGGTTCCACTTCAACGTTAATCTTTTGGCAGACTGACCAAGGCATCACATTTGATGATGCTCCTGAGTCAACCATACAATTATGCACATTTCTGTTGAAGATTTCGAAAGTTAAAAGAAAAGTAGGTACATTCTTGCGAGTACTCAAAGTTGTAGCTTGTGATTTCTTACTCGCATTCTCTAATGCTACTTTATCTACATTATTTACATCATTATTTACATCGTTATTTACAGGAGTTACAGGAAGGCTTCCTTTGTCTTGAGGATCAGGATTGTTTTTTGTGGAAGTCTTCTGCAGCACTTTGCTTTGCACAACCTTATTGCTATTTGAATTACCATTCTTTCCATTTTCTGAAATATTTTGCAACATCTTTTGTAACAAAAATGGAAATTTCAACAACTCATAAATAGAAATGTTAGCCCTTAATTTCTTAAGATCTTCAACAACATCATAATCTAGTTTAGGGCTAGCATTACTCTGTTTTATCTCTGCTGATTTAGATGGCTTTGGAGGTGAAGTTGTAGTGTTTTCGGTAGGAGGTTTATTTGTCGTCTTACTCCTAGTGTTGTAAGGGTGAACAGTCTCGAAGTTGGCTTGGAAGAAGCTATCCGAGAGGTGTCCAAAGATATTTGGAGAAGACTCTTCTTCTTGAATGGTTTCCTGTTCGACTTCCTCCTGAGGGATTTCAGGAGGGATCAAGTTATCTTGGGCTTCTAGAATTGTCTGAAGAGCACATTGCAAACTTTCTAGGTTCAAGCCTTTAGGGTTTGAATTAGGCCGATTGGTTTGAAAAGGATTTCAGAAAGGAGGTTTGTAGGATCCTTTACTCGAAGAGGCTTCTTCTGTCGACCTTTTTAAATCTATAACTTGATTAGATAATTTTTGTACAAATTTGGTTAAATTTTCCAAATCAGAGTTTTCGGGTTGTGTTTTGTTTTGCGTAGGTCTGGGGAGAATTTCAATCTTCTTTTTGGAAGAAGAAACAGTCTTAGTTTCATTGCTAGAAGAGTCCTTAAGGCTAAGTATGTCTTTTTCAATCTGAGTAGCCTCTTCAAAGGCTTCTAACAATGTGGCCTTTCTAGATCTTTTAACCCAAATAACTATACTTTGATGTAGAGCTTTAGTGTAGTAAGCTATTACAAGAGACTCAGCAGGCATAGAATTTGCAAGGATTCGATTTTTAAGAGTTAGAAATCTTTGATTAAAATCTTTAACTTTTTCTTTTGGGTTCATCTTTAAGCTCGAAAGATCCATGACTAAGACTTCCGGAGGTTTACCATCTCTGAATTTTTCCAAAAAACATGACTCAAACTTTTCCCAAGACACTATGGTATGAGGCTATTAGGCGAAGTACCAAGTGGAAGCATTACCCTCAAAGGTATAAGGGAACAACCTACAGACAACGTATTCATGTTCAGCATTACGGAGTCTGATGGCTAACATAAATTTTTTGATATGATCTTCTGCTATCTGTTTTGAATCGGGATCAAACTTAGGAAGCCATTTTTTCGGGTGTTTAGGTAAAGGGTGCTGGGCTCCAGGTACAGCTACTGCATCCTGGTCTAACCATGGTCTAGCAGGGTTGTTCTGATTTGCCATTGGGGTAGTGGGTGTGGGAGGACGTGAAGGTGAATTGCCTTCGTCGGAAGAGGAATCTCCCCCAGAAGAGGAAGGAGATGAGGGAGGTGGCGAAGGAGGTATCCCAGATCCTCCTGCAGTAGGATTTGAGTTTGGATTTGTAGGATTCACAGTGAGGTTAGTGTCACCTAACTATTCTCTGATATCAGAGAAGTCTAAAGGTTGACCCCACGGACGGTTTGGTTGCCTCAAATTGGCTAAGGCACTATGTGTTTTAATAAGAGATCGGCAGACAATCTCGTCCAAGTCACCACCTGTAGGATTAGGGGTTGCTGGCTCAACTGTGATCTGTGGATCTTCGGTTGAAGTAGTTCCTGTTTGGAGGGGAATATTATCTTGTGAATGGATCCTAGTTACTATAGGTGAACGTTTAGGTGGAGGGGGAGTCTTGCGACCACCTCGTGCCATTAATTAAGTTCAGGCCCTCCTTCTAGCGCCATTTGTTGATGGGCGAAACAGTCTGTCCGTCAATTGAGAGAGTGGAACCGGTCCGGGGTTGTCTAAATAACCCAAGCCGTTTGGAATGAACCACCCTGACGAGTTTAACGGCTCCGTTGGCCGCTCTAAGGTCTTTAAGAGAACCAAAGAGAAACTAAACTAAACTAACTAATCTATCTAAAACTAATAAAACTAACTAAAACTAACTAAAACAATCTAACTAAAACTAAATAAAAGAAACTAAACTAACTAAAACTAATAAAACAAATTAACTAAAAACAAACAAACAAACTATTACACTAATCTACTTAAAACAAACTACTAAATATAACTATTCTAACAATCTACTAATTACTATTATAATAGCTCAAATCAAATATCTAATTACCAGCTGCAATATTACTTATTCACAAATGTACACTATAAACAATCTACAGATTTAATTAAAACCTGCAAAACTTATGTGTTTTCTGCTCTAAGACAACAAGATATGTTTTTTTTTTTATATATATATTTTATGAAAAAGAAATAAAACTACTGAAATTAAACGATCTAATATAATTTCTGAAATTAAACGATCTAATATAAATCTAATTAAAATTATTTCTAAATTAAACTACTCAACAAGAAAAGACTAACTGACCTGGAAGCGCTCCTAATTTGTCCCGTGTGTGATGACTTTGAAGCTGGTCGAAGGAAGGAAACTCGCACCGGTTAATCCCAAAGCTTCTCGTAAACGATCAACTGTGATGCTCTTTGATTTGTTAACAGGACAAACAAGACATAAACATATCATAACAATCTTATGATGTATACATTTCTGCAATAAGGTAAACCTGTTATGCAAAAACTTATATTTGATAATTCAATCAATGAAGAAGATAAACCTGTCATTCACAAACTGAACTAAAAAAATGTTATGTATTTTATATAATTGGAAGAAACCAGACATGGATTACAGTGATTAAAATTATATCATTTGCACATGATCTAGATAGCTAAAGTAGTCATAAACCATAAGCAAATTGATATACAAAACATGAAACAAAATCTTGATATATTGAGAAGCTAAAGCTGTGACAAAACATCAATTCTTCTTTAGTCTGTATTAGAACTCCATATCCTTGTTCTCCCACGAATGAGGGTGAACATTATTACAAAAATCATAAGTATATATAAGTCTCTCCACAGGGTAAAACATCCCTGTGGATAATATCAAACAGTTTTACATAATCAGGGAAAAATCCCAAAATTGACTAAACTAGGAAAATAAAATGCAAGTGAAATATTTGAAATATCTACTAACTTCTCATGAAATCAATTGCAATTTCGAATTTACCTGCAATAGAACACAAATATCAAATTAGAGAGATATTTCAGTAACAAAACAATGAAAATTTGATCCTACAGACTTAGCTACAGAATCATCTGATTCTGTAGCTAGTCTAAAATAGTATACAGAATCAGATAGAAATAAAATGAAATCTTTTTAAAACAATCCAATTTAATTTTCTTTTAATAAACATTAAAATTGAATTACTAATGGTTCAAGCAAATTTATCATTCGAATTAAACAAAATCGAAAAGGATGCAATCAAAACAGGATAAGAATGCTCTGTTTTAGTTGCTATGAAGTCGGATCAAATGATAACCAAACTTTTTCATATCCAAACGAAAGTAAGCAGTGAATCACATCGAATCAGATACGATTTAATTCAACTCAATCATAATCGATTTGTTACGGATGTAACAATGTGCATACGATTCACATTTTTTTAATCAAATACCAATATAGAAAGGTTGTTACGATTATAGTCACAATGAAACAACATCAACAAACTTCGCCATAGATTTTGATCGTTGGGTGTTACACAGTCGGCAGACAGAACCAAAAATAGTGATCATAACCACCAACATCAGTGATAACCATAACTGGGCAACAATCAGAGCAAATCTTAATTGAGTTAAAAATAGAAACAAATCGTAATTCTGGGCATAATCACTTCCGTTCCCAAATTAACTTTAAACAATATGTTTGTTGAAATATAGATCAGACTGATAACACGGACAATCGATACGAATCGAACAGTTGCAATTTGGTTATGCATTAACAGAATGATATTCGAATTGATCGAAAAAGACATGGAATATTAAAGTTAACCATTATGCCAACCATATCGTATAGAATACAACCAATTCAAATCGATCCATTGACTGTGTTCAATATTGGAATACCAGAAACGACCTTTGTTTAGATAAATATTAACAACTTCAATAAGAAACAGAGCATTCAATTAAAGTTAAATTAAAACAATCAAATCTAATCCTACGATCAATCGAATCAAAGCCAAATCCAATCGAAATTTAAAACGATAACGAAATTAGATTTATCAAAACAAAATTATACACAAAAATGCATGCTTATGTGTCAAAGAAAATTCACGCTGTAAATAGAGTTTATGAGTTTGTCATATAAACAAGTAATAATCATACCAGTGAGGTTGTTCGAGCTACGCCAATTTTGAATTGACGAATGTTGTTGCCGACTCCACGTTCTTAAACAAAATCGAACCAGTTGTTCATTGTTTCTTATCAGTGGATGGCATATTCACTTTTTAACTGGTGAGCTTTGTAACTTGATCCTCCAGAGCATGAATTCTGGACTGCAGCATTGGCACATCGAGGTAATACCTTTCTAACCATGAGCCACACTGATCACATGGTGGAGCAGCTGGTTGAGATAGAGCAGGAAGGGGTTTCGACGAATCACCAGGGGTTTCACAAGGCATTTTGATGCCTGGATAATTAGGATCACTTTGCAAACAAGGTGGTAGGTTCTTCACGAAATCATATGCAGGTTTATCACACAGACCTTCTGAATAGGGATACTCACTTGCCAGGTAGCGTTCAATCTCTGAGTCAGAATCTTCACTCACCATGATAGGGTCAGGGTTGACAGGAATTTTAGGTTTGTTTCTTGTGATGCGAGAGATTAATCGGGAATTTTTATTACCTTTAGAATTTGCATTAGGTTTGGCCTTAGGCCTTTTAGCCACGGGTTTAACAATTTCCAAATCTGTGGTCACAGAACCGGGTAGGTCAATAGGTGGTTCGGGTAGGGGTTTAGGTAATAGAGCACTATAAGGCACAGGGGGTACTGACTTACTCTCGCTCACCACAGGTTTGTCAACCTGTGGTGGGCTTGAATCATCAAAATTATTGTGTTTAAGAAAATCATTCCAACAATCTTGGTGTAACCCCAAATGACAAACCACAAGCATTTTAATTAACCCAAAATGAAATAGGCTGTTATCGGCCTGGTTCCGTTTGTACCTTTTATACATTTAAAAAAAAACTTTTGTGCAAGTAATAAGGCATATTAAGCTCATAGCCCATGAAAACCATCAGTATCCGAAGATGGTACAGGAAAACGAAACCATACCGGCCCTCGCAAGTGATAAATTGCTTGGTTACCATCAACAAGTCATGCCATTGTTGCTTTAGCATATTCGCGAGCAAACCTTTGTCACAGGAGCTCACTCTTCGTGACTGGAAGAGTAATGTCCACGAGACATCTTCCACTTTACAATTTTTTGACCATCTCTATCCGACAACAGGCAGACCGGTAGCTAAACTGAGAAATTGCTCATCAATTTCTAATTGCACATCCCCGACCTTGGCTCTGCAGCCATCAAAGGTTAATGCAAATTGTTGAGCCACGCTAGGGTTATAGCCATCAAACTTTCGTATGAACGGGAGCCATCCGAATTCCTCAAGGTCACTGTAAGCACCATCAAACATCAACAATGCTTGGCAACCATTGGGTTCAGCCCTTACGACTGGAGCCATGGTGTGGGCTCATGGTAGGGTTTGGATTGAACACAATCAACACAGGAGCAAAATTGTTTGGGGTTAACAGCTAGGAGCGCTCAAAGGGGAGGACAATTAATTTGCGCGTGCGAAGGTGGTGGGATTACCACCGCCATGCAGCATAGTAATGGCACAGTACAACACTGTTTAATCAATTATGACATTACTCAAACCATATTAATCGGCCAACCCAAGGATTAAACGGTGGATAACTATATCGTCGTGCCATTAATCAATGTAAAACCAAAACCATAAATGATATCAATGCGCCATGTGTATAATCAAACCAACGTTAAATCAAAAATCCAAATGCTTAACCAACGCGCCATGTGTATAATCAAACATTGCCATTCAATATGAAATCAGACTCATATGTTACCCATGCGCTTGTCGCATAATATGTAATCAAGGTTTATAAAACATTGTGACAAGAGATTTCATAAAATCGATAAGCCAAGAGCTTTTGATAGTAAGGATCACATCATATAAAAATTAAAATCAATCATGACCCCTATATAATCAAGTATAATTCATGAATTAACATGCTCAATGCCTTGTCAATTAAATGAAAGTCAAGTTGCGCAATCAAAGCAAGAATAGGCGAATGGACATAGTTTGAAAAATCATTTCAGCCACATGATAAACCAATGGTGAAGTGCCTTTCAGAATATCAGCAAAAGACTATGACAGTTCAAATAACGATGGAGGAGTTTTCACGCTTTCAGTCGTGAAAACTAAATCGAAATCAATTTGCAAGAGTCGCATAAAATGAAAACATCGTCTATTTGCAAAAGGCGACGGTAATTTGAAATTCAGAAGTCATAGGTGTAGGCAGCTTTTAGGGC
>ML792686.1:115348-128342 GCA_009831015.1 Picea engelmannii
ACAACATATTCTATGTAAAGAAACCTTTAACTAATGAGCTTCAAGCAATTCTAGAACTATGAACTATTTGACCTAAGTAGCTTTAAACAATCTAGGACTATGAATTGTTTAATCTATCTCTAAATAAGCAAATAACAAGTAATTTATTTAATATATCTATTCAATCTATCTTTGAATAAACAAATAATAAGTAATCTATTTCTGAGCTATTTGATCTATTTATTTAATCTACCTCTAAATGAACAAGCAAGTAAGCAAGTAAGTAAATGATTTGTTAAAACTATCTTTACACGTGAACTCTATTCTTAAAGTAAAAACTCACAATTATTTCTATCTTGCAGAGACTAAACACTAATTTACCTAACTGGAAGCAAGAGTGTTGTGAAAGTATTCAAATTGATGATTGTGTCTATGGTGGCAAATGCCATCACACTGCCATCTAACTACTTATGACAATTCAAGTGGAATTAACTCAATGCTAACTTCTACAGAGAAATCCAAAGTATGGATAAGGCAATCTATAGAAAGTTTTGCCATCATAAAAACAACACTAGATGTTCTTGGAATCCATATGATCTTTAAACATTGTGCAGAGGATATTCAACATCAACCATTTTCTCTATCACACTATTACTGGAAAATAGTTTGTTCAAAATCACTAATTCAAGCAAATCTACACAATCATAACTAGCACTAATTAGAAATCCTAATTCAAATTCATAACTAAGACAACATTTGAAAATACTTTGTATAGAATCAATAATCCTTGCAAACCTACAAACTCATAAATAATGATAAGTAGAAATCATAACTCAAATCCATAACTAAAATAACATGGAAAATCACAATTTGAAATTACAACTAGGGTATCATGGAAAATCACAATTTGAAATTACAACTAGGGTATCATGGAAAATCATAACTCAACATTATAAATAGGATGTTATTGACATTCATAACTCAAAATCCACTCCTATATTATCATGTTGATGCTAAAAGAAAAATTATCAAATAAAGAAAACCTACAGAGAGTATTTGAAATTACAACTTAATAAATAAACACTATCTAAATTAGTACTCTATAGAGTGATTTACAACTAGAGAGAAAAAGACATGACATCATAATTAAACAACTTCTACACAAGTGAATTACCACCTACAAACAAAATGTTAAGAATCTAAATATCAACAAATAACCATGGGCATCCACACATGCTCTATGATATACACACAATTCAGAAAATGAGCTGCAAATTAGAGAAGATATACAGGGAGGTGAATTAGACAAGCAATCTGAAATTAAAAAAGATATACGCAATGAATGGAATTTAAACAAGCAACTTCAAAATGATATATGAGAGGAAATTATACATATGAAAATATATCTACTGATATAAACAATTACCCAGACCATTAGTGCCCCCCCCAGAAGGTAGTGGAAATACTTCAACAAGAAAACACAACCACTGAGTTAACACAACATTGGCATTGATCATTAAAAATAGGGTATACAACAAAATGAAGATAATGTCTGTGTATAAAATAAAATTCATGTCCTTCTTCGTGACATAGGCAACAATATTTATTTATTATATATCTTGAGAGGTTGACCACTAGAAGGGTCGACACTATCTAAAAACAATAATTTCATTAAATTCATTTTAACAAAAGGCATCTTTCTTAACAGCCTCATGTGCTCCACTTATTGGCCATTGCAACTACCCAAGTCTAGATGCATTGAGCTCCATAGATGGAGGGCATGAGTGGGCATAAAACCCATGTTTCTAATTCGTCCATCAAATCCCTCCGATGTGCTAACCACCAAATTCTCTGCGCTCCGAGTGTCGGATGGAGTGCCGGATGGAGTGATAGACGAAGGTATGGACGAGGGACTGGAAGAAGGACTGGATGGAAGGTCGTATCACGATTTTGACTTGTTGCAAGCAAACAAGAAATGTTAGATCACTATAATCAATCAACTAAAGATGAATTAATCATAAAACCATTACAAAAATGATGATTATACATACCTCGTGTGATTCCATGGAGAATTGATGCATAAATCTTGATAATACCTTTTAAAAAGGCTAAATAAGAGCATAGAATGTATAATTGTCGTATGAAAAAAGGATTTGGCCATTGGAAAAAATAGTCAAAACACCAAACCAACAATATTTTTTGACCCATAATTGAACCTGACTGCATTTTGGTCATTGTTTAAAGTTAAAAAATGGGTCAAACCCATTTTATGTTGGTCAATTAGAACTCAAATTTACGAGGTAAAGAATGGGTGAAACTGAGTTTTGTGAAATACTTTGAGTTTCATACAATCAAATTATTTGTTCATACTTAGTGTACATTCTTCATCAATATTGAATATATTTGATTTTAAAAATGAAGGGTTCAAACCCATATTCTTGAAGCCAACAGGCTCAAACCCGTATCTGTCAAATGCATTATGGTTGATGTCTCTTCCATTCGAGAAATTGTTCTCCTTTGCTTCATTTACTTGACCCAAAAAAAATTTTTGGTGACATAGTTTTTGTTTTGGGTCAACACACATAAGATAGGTTATCTTCAAATTAATCTGTCAAAGTACAAAAACAGAGCCTCTCGGCCTCCCTTGGCTCATGAATCCCCCTCTCCAAGAAATATTTCCTTCCTTAAATAGAAAATAGCATCCTCATAACCTTAAGAGGTCGAATCCCATCTCCTCCATTGGATTCTAAACCTTGGAGATAGGTGGCAACAATCAAAGAGACAAAAATCCAACAAACTGCTAATTTTTCAGGAATTTGTTGGAAGTCATTTTAATAAAATATCTCCACCTCATTGCATGAGGCCTTTTATGGAGCTAAATCTTAGGTGCAGATGTCCCTTGAAATCTAACTGATCCTTGAGAAGTCATTCGAATCCTCCTTGATAGGTGGCAACCTCCCAACAAGGTGAATATCAAAACCATGACCGCTACAGGAAATTAGGTAGCGTCGATGTAAAACAATTGGTAGTACCACTTCTATGTCTAATATCTCTCAAACCATAACACATTTTGAAAATTTGAGAGAGTTTTTTGTTATTTGGAATGTTATAAACAAAAATTTCCTTGAGTTTTCAAAAATACCTTCTCGATTGTTCACAATCCAAGCTTTAAATTAGTGACTCAAAAATGACAAAATAACTTTGCACAATTCAGCCTCTGCCAGAATTTTGGTAGCGCCTTTAGGTTGCGCCCGCCTGTGTGTCTGCGTGAAATTAGGTAGCGTAAATACGTGGGTGATTTTTATTCTTGGAACCTTGTGAGAGTGTTTTCAATGTTTTTTCTTGACACTTGGCACCTTAACCAATCTTGTGCTAATAGAATACATCCATGAACATGTAGTATGAAGTTTCTGCATGAAAACAAACCCTAGATTATGTCTTTATCCTTACACTTGGCATGAGGCCACTTGTCTAAAATTAATTTTTCATATGTTTCATCAAAAGTGTCATCAACTTGCAATAGTCAAATGACCACCACCATATGGCAGCATCATCTTTGAAACCATAGTGTAGACAAACTTTCCATTCCTCTTTCCATAATGACTTATACATCTTACTTTTTATAACCCAAAATAGAACTAGGGTTTGAAAAAAAATCATTTACTTTTTAATGGAGCTCCTTTATGTAGTTAGGGTTTGAGGCCAAAAATGTAAAATGATCACAAATTCTTTGATTGGTCATTATGAGCCCAATTATGAAATGGAACATCTTTTCTAGATATAATGGCAGTGGTTTGACTGAAATATGTGTGCTCGATCAAAAGATATCCAGCCTAAAAAAATCATGGCCACCACCTGAAAAAAACCCTAAAATTGCAGATTTTGAATCGATGGTATCTCCACTTTCCGAACTTTGTTTTGGATGATTTTTTTTTTTGAAATTGGGTCTTTTTTAGAGGAATTCATTTATTAGGCTAGATTTTCTAAATTTTGCATAGAAATTTTCGTAAATAGACCCAAATATTTTCATCCTCCTTTTTCCATCAAAAATATGCAAAAAGAGAAACAAATTATTCCACATTGTGCCCAAAAATTATCTCACTTCGTTCCCAATAAAGAGCTCTGATACCACTTGTAAAAATTCAAATATATAAGAGTACCCACCATAAAACTTCAAAAATAAACCCTAAACACCAAATACATCCAAACATTCACCATAAACAACACAATAATATAGAGAGAAAAACCCTTGAGGTAGAGTAATTCCATCAAATACTCCTTATGGAAGGAATCACTCCACAAGCCATGCACACTACATAATAATACAATCCAATACAATGATAATCATGTATATTCATACTTTCTCATGAGTATTCCTAAGGGTCTTATGCCAACTACTCATCATTATTATATTATTTCATTTTAATTACATAGTGGGCCTATTCCATTATTATGGTCACATTTCATTCATTATCCCCTTGGGTACCTCCCTAGGTACATCATCTGATCAAGGAATTTCATCAAATTGACCTAGAGGTCAATCTATTTACCAAAGGGGGTTGGTCCCCTTAATTCTAAAGTTTTGTTTGTAATAAATGTCCAATGCCTCTAGAAGGCAGTGGAAGATATTTGTTTCTTATTATAGGATTTGGTTTGTTTTATTAAATCAGTAAATGAGGATTTGTAGGAGTTTGGCTTGATATTGGGTTGTTAGATCATTAAGGATCTCTGGAGCTATTTGTATTATGATCTTCCATAGTTTAGAGGTTAGATCTGGGTGTGTGAAGGTGGATTGAGATTATGCAATGAAGATTCCTAAAGACTATGTAAACTTCAGAATCCTAGAGTTAATTGAATGAAACTCATGGTTTGAATCAGAATTGTTATCTCTGAGTGTGAGAATTGGAAAACAAATAGAAGGTTGTAGGGTGTATTTGGACCAGGCCAATCGAGCCCTGGATTTTGAGTTAAAATATCTCCAGTGTGATTTAAGTTTCACAATCTATTATTGTCTCGGATTTTCTTTGTTTGGTAAACTACAAGTCTTGGACTTAGCTCAGAGCGCAAAATAGGTTTCAGTATCGAATCCTTTAGAGTAGTGACCCATCTATTCCAAGCAATATCAACTCATTGCAGTGATCGTTGATCATGACAGGATCAACGATCCTTATTTCTCGTTAACCGAATAGTGACTCTAATCCCGAAATCATGTTCATTGAATTAAATGTGCACCAAGGAAATTTGAACATCGATATATGGATTGATCAATTGGTTGAGGAAGAATCGGCTATCAAAACAAATCGAAAGTTAATATTTGAAGACTCTGCGGAGGTGGAATTGTGGATACGTTTTTGAATACGTGTTCATGATTTTCTTCATTCCAGTATCCACATAAGTGGTTTGATAAACTACTCTCGACCCTAGGAAAGGGCGCCTAACCCTAACCTATGTATACCACCAGGTTTGTTCTAGAATTATAGTTTAAGAGAAATTTAAGCTTGCCACAAGAAAAATAACCTTTGAGGAAATCCTGCCAACGAGGTAGGTATAGATCTAGAAATTTGATTCAATTAAAAGTGTGTCCATATAATTTCAAGAGAGATCAGAAGGTATTTTTTTTCAAAAAAGCATCACAATTGTATATTACTATTATGAATTGTCATATTTATGTGATATTCTAGATATAAATAGTATGTAGAACAGAAATAATTAGCTAGAAATGGCAGATAACCAATATTAGAACCAGAACAACATCACAATAATACCATAATAGTACCAGAATAACACCAAAAAGAGCACTTTAATTACTGAGAGAAATGTTCACTTGCCTCTTCGAGGGGGAAACCTCTAGCAGAGTAGAGCTCTATTACAATAATATCTAAGACAAAACTTCGCATACTTTCGACTCCTATTTATACTAACTATGTCTATCAAAAGAACAATCTAGAGGAAGATCCTTCTAGAAGCGGAAGCTTCTATTAGGTCTTATTACATTGACTTATTCTTCCTTATTGCTAGGCCTTATTAATATTGACCTTTATTACATCAAAATATATTGTTCTACCTATGTGCGGGTTAGGACCCTAACATGTCCTCCCCCTTAAAAACAACCTTGTCCTCAAGGCTTGAGATGTGGAAACTGTTGCAGAATGGTAATTGGTTCCCAAGTGGCATCTATTGGAGTTGTATCTTTCCACTAGACTAACACTTCCTTGATGGTTCTCTGACGCAGGCGACGCTCATGCTGGTCCAAAACTTCTTGTGGTTGTAGCCAAATGGATCCTTCTTCGTCTAACTCGGGAAGGTTGGTTTGAATTTGGCACTTAGTTCCAACCACCTTCTTTAAGCATGAAACATGAAAAATAGGATGTAGCTTAGAATGACTGGGTAAATCTAACTAATAGGCCACATGTCCCACACGCTTGAGAATGGTATAAGGACCATAAAAATTGGGCGCTAGCTTCTGACAATGCTCGGCCTTGAGGGAATTTTGTTTGTAAGGTTGTAGTCGAAGAAACACCTGATCCAACATTTACTTAGATCATCACAACATTTACTTAGATCTAAGATCTTTCAGCACTTAGTAACAGTAAAATAGATCAGATCATGTAGATCAGCACTAAGCATATTCATAAATATCAGAGATAACATTCATTCATATCTCATAAGAATAAATCATAAATATATCTATATAACACATCAAAGACCTTAGAAAAGGAAGATACAAGCACATCAAGTCGAGGCACAGAGCACAACACACATATTTACCGCGGTTCACCCCCACCCTGGGGATACATCCACAAAGTCTTCTTCTTTATTAATGTCTTCAATCGATTACAGCACAAAGCCTCCAAACCTTACTGCGCACAAGACAGAATATATGCGTATGTCGCTAGATCCTTCTTCCTTTCCTTACAGCACAAAGCCTTCTATAGTCTCTCACAAGGACTTGCACTCAGCTCTGCAAGTCTTACACAAAATGCACAAAGCCTTACAATACTTGATCACACAGATCCAACTCTTAGCACTTTAGCCAACTTGCACTAAGAAATCACCAAGTTCACTAAGCAACAACTTCTCTACTACTTCTTACATTGCCTATCTATTTATACATTACAAAAAGTGGGCCTAAGCGTGGGTGAACCCATGGGCCAACATCCCTTCCCCATTACATTAACCCAAAACCCTAAAAGGACCCAAAAAGGGGTCTAGCTTCCATGATTTTCTCTTCGTGTTGTGCTCCATCTTTGACAAGCTGTCGAAGTCCCAAAAATGGTCAAATATGACCAAGTGTTCCTCAAAACTTGGTCAAGAGCCAACAAGCCCCCAACACTGACATGTGACTCATCCCGAGTCACTCAGGTCTGGGTAACTCTACCTCAAATGTCTTGAGCTTGGCTCGAGCTGCTTCGACTTGTCTCTATGCTACTGCTTCTTACTCAACAAACTTCTGAACAATCACTTCATTGATAGGTCCTTCCAATTGCTTCTTGACTATAGAAACTAATTGTTCAAGTAGTTTTCCTTGGCCTTCAACTTCTTCAAACAATAGGTAGGTCGCCTCCTGGCTAGGTTGGAGTTTCTGGGTGACTTCCATCACTCTGTTCTGCGTGGTAAGAATGAGTTGTTGGCCAGTGTGTCGTTCCTAGGATCTCTTCATCCTCTCTATGGGTGACAGGAGCTTGATTTGTGCTTGTACTACATCGGCTTGTTGCTTTTCTTCCTGGCGTTGGGACTACATTTTTTTCAACTCTGGGTCTTCAAATAGTTGTTCATATATTTGTGCGCTTCTTCTACTTAGTTGTTTTCATTCTACAGCAAGTGTTTTAAGCCCCTCGACTACCTTCTGAGCATTCAATTCTTGTTGGTCGCGCACTCTTTGTGAAGTATGTGGTATGGTCTGAAGCTCTAATTCCACGACCCTTTGTTGAAGTTATTGAATAACTTCAGCCAGCTTCATAACTTGGCACTCTATGGGCTCTTCGGCCTTCTGCTCTAAGTCGGTCACAGAGCGAAATGCTTTGTTTACTGCTTCTTCAATTCCTATCTGCTTTGCAAGCAACTGCTCTTTCTCTTTTTGGATCTTCGCCCTATCTTCTTCAAATTTTGCTTGGCGAGCATTCTTCTCTTGTTGCGTGGTTCGGCGTTGTTTAGTAAGTTCCTCCTGTGCTTTCTTTAGGGCCTGGATGGCCTGTACTTTTTCTTCCTGAGCACGTCGAAGGTGTACTTTGACTATATCAGTAATCTTATGGAGATGAATTGATTCATCTCCTGCTTCTATTGTTCCTTCTGGCAGAGGTGTAGTAGAGGTTGCTCAGCTAGACTAGAGTTCTTGTTGTACTCCCTGGAGTGCGATCTCAATATGGTTATACATGTGTTCCTACTTCATCTCCTACTTCTCTATGATTTCCTTTGAAGCATCATTGACCACTAGAACAATGAAATCAAAATCATCCAACGTGAGGGAAGTTCGCATCTTGGTTACAAGGGTTCTTGGTTTCTTTCTGGAGGAAGATTTCAGAGGTGAGACCTTCCTTTTCTTCGATGAGTCTTCTTCGTCCCAAGGCAATGGTACTTCGACTCTCTGGGTTTCTGTACCTTCTTCGTCATCACCTGCTTTATCTAGTGTAATGGAAGTCATCCTTACAGATAGGTTGTCAATATCCTGGACTTCTTTAGTATTCTTCGTCGACTTTTCTTTCTTTGTCTTACTGGGCCCAGGTGTATCCTGTGTTGTTCCAGGACTGTCGATGTCAGACATTTCTATTGGGTTTACTAGAACAAGGAGGTTAACCAACCATTCTTTGGTGATCTCTTCCAGGTCTTCTTCTGTCAGCTTATAATAGGACTGAAGCTATTCCTGGTGCTCATCAACACGTGGGGTTAGGTATATAAAGTGGCGATCTGCGCTGAACTTTATCAGATGTCAGAATCTCTGTAAAGTGTTCAGGGTTATGCGTGGTTTTCTCCTTATGGCTACTTTCAATTGGTTATAGTACATGTGGAAAATGGCATTTGATTTCCATTGCTTGCTTATGCCGTTCGAGTACCATAATGTACTGAACTTTGCGGCTAGTGGATCAAAGGGGTTTAGGTCCGGGAAGGTTGCACCTTTCGGTAGTTCCCATGCAACAAAAGCGATCAGTATCAGGAGCCAGCTAAAATGGAATTCATGCCCCTAATCATGGGCTTCTCTGCAGTCAATCTCCAGTTGATTCACCAAGTACTTCACCCAGTTCATTTGCAGTCCCTCAGGGCACTTTCCTGCGAGGTCAACTACAAAGCCAAATACTTGTGTTTGTCGATTATTGCATACCAACTTCCCTTCAATCAGTTGGCATGCAAGGAGCACTGCGCCACTTTCAATGGAAGCTACCTTGTAGCCTCTCGCACCTTTCTCAACATCGCCATAGGCTTCTTTGATCTTCTACGCAAGAGAGCGGTCTATGGTCTTTCCAGGATAGTACTCATGGGGATCAGGGCCCTGCATGCTAAGCTCGGTGATCCTATAGATCAGCGCCAGATCAATAGTTATGAGATAATATAACCATAGGTATCCTCCGTGGTAACTTGCTAGTGGTAGTTTCACACAAGCATTCACCTCCTGGTGTTTGCCGAAGTGTGGTACTTTCATGACTTTGAGCAAAGTAGACTGCATGAGGTTCATCATCCATTGTTGAGGGATGAGCTTCGAATTCTTTCCCTTAGTTCTCGTCAAGTACTTATACATGGCAAGCATGATGTAAGCTTTATGGTCCCCCAGGTTGAAGTCGCAAAACTTCAACGCTATAACCTTGTCTTAATCTACGCGGTAGGTGCGCACTCCTTTCGGTAGGTATGCAGTGACTAGGGTGTATTCAAAGTCTCTAGGTACACTGTCCCTATTAATATCATCACTTACAGGGGGTATGTAAGATGGTAGGATGGATGGCACTAACTTCGCGTTGGTTATGTCGTCCTTATGCTTAATTCTTCTTTCTACGTTGGCTATGTAGTCCTTATGCTTGAGCAGTCGATGGGGAGGCTTGCACTCCTCCCGTCGATGATTCTTGGACTCTGGTGGGCATTCTTCTTTCTGACATGGTTCTCTCAGTCATTAACTCAAGAAGGACCTGTATGACGGATTCCTCAAGTTCGGTGAGATCGTCAGACATACGCACTCGGGAAAGATAATCGGGGTCACGATGATCTCAAAATGTTGCACTAGGATGAACAATCTGCTTGCAATGATCACTATAGACAATCACTAGTTTTGTGGGCTTCAATTTCTCAGCTGGCCAAAGTGTTCTTCGGGCATGGCGTGGCGAGATAAATAGGAAATTCGTCAACGGTCTGCTTGCAACGGGTATGAAGCTTTCATGAACGTTGATCCATTTGTTATGGCATGGTCCAACAATCTGGTAGTGATGTTTTAATTCTTTTCTGCCCTTTTAGGGTGGAATTCGAATGGGTCTATCGTTCCAACACCTATATTTCTTCGCCACAGTGAAGTGTCATATGTCGTTGTTCTGGTATCCCGGCGAAGCTCAATTCCTGTGATTTTTCCTTCTATGAAGCTCCCTATGGAATCTTCTGTAAATTTTCAATCTTGGCTCTCTTCTTACTTAGCTTCCTAGCCTTCTTCCCAGTGAGCTTCGTCTCGATCATCCCTTTTTCATTATGATCCTTATCCTCTCTCAACATAGTCACTTCGTGATGCTAATATTTTTTCTTCAGATCCAAGGGTAATACACCTTCATCATATGGATTAGGTATTTCGGTCTTATGTGGTTCCTCTAATGTGCTTATAGCTTCAACATCCAAGTCCCCGGTGTTTAATAGCTTAGATTTGTTCTCTTGTTCTTTCATCAAGTAGGCGATCTTTCTAGTCATAAATTCCATGAGTTCTTGCTTCTTTTGTTCTAGGGCTTCTTTTTCTTCTTTTCTTTGGATCTAGTCTTTTTCAATTCAGATCTTGCCTAACAAAGCTAGAAATGGGGCATAGTCCTCAATAAATTTAATAACTTTGAATTCTTCCTCCGTCAAAGCTCCATGGGTACTCATAGCTATCCAAGTAATCATGCCACATAGGGTTACCATTTTTCCTTTAAACAATCCTATTTTTCCTACTGAAGGAACCATAGTAGGCCTTCCTAGGGTTTCCCAATTACTTTCTGTCATAATGTTCATCTGTGTTCCCTCATCCAGATCACTTTCAATGTTGAAGTATCCTATTCTTACTTCGATTTTCTCATTTTCTTTGAAGATCTCTGACAAACTGGCATCTTTATGTTCATCTAAGGTTTCTTTCATTTTCAGCGACATAATCTCTGATTCTTTCTGGATTTCTTCTATAATATTAGTCTCTTGATCTCCTTCAGGGTTTGCTTGCTCCTTATTCATCTTTTCAAGTCTATAAATCATTCTAGGGAAATCCAGTACTTCATGGTCCATAGCATTACAATATAGGCAACTAGGGTTTATGTTGGACACACCTACCACACTTAGAAGGGGGGTGAATGAGTGTGGGGATCTTTTTCCCAAAACATTCCTCTTACACAAAAACTCCTTAATTAACATTCAACATTTTATCATTACTCATTGTTGTCATTTATAATCAGTTATATGTGAATACATATCAGCAACATATCATCAACAAATCATCTCCACAAGGAACACAAAGAACACAAGATGTATATACAATTTTTCTTTTTATTATGGACTTCAATCCGGGGGTTTTTCAGCAACAATTGAATAGAGTACAAATCTACAATAGAACCAGCTCTATATGCAAGACTCAGCTTACATTCTCAGCACCAACTGAGATGAGGCAAAAATCATCAACAAATATCAATATGTCAACATAAACAAGTGCATCAACCATGCACCAACCTGTGCCAAACAACCTGTAATCAACCTGTACCATAAACAAGTGCATGTAACCATGTAACAAGTATATACCAATCATGTTTCAACTACCCATCAAAAATGACTCATCAATATGTACCAATATCATCAACTATACACCTCATGTATGTGTCAACTCATCAATTGCTTGTCTCCACCATGACTAGTTTTGGATTAGTCAACAACCCCAACCTGAAATAATCATAATTTTGTACCTGTAATGAATAAAGATCTGAAACTAATACACAATTTTATTCAATTTGTTTTATGCAACTCCTCTAGGTGGAACTAATTGGAACCTCTCAGAAAAGGATTTATAGAAAAAATGGCATACCTTTCTGAATTATGGATTATTCTAGAGAGTGACCTTGTAGAGCATGCCCCACACAAAATATTCATTGAATTGATCTTAAACTATTACCCAACATACTACAGACTGTACTCTAACCAACACATTTTGTATCACTGAATTTTGATCTGTTATGAATACGTTATGACGTCTTTACCCGAAACACCTTTTTTTGACTAGTTCCAGGACTGGCCACAAACCCTATTTTCCACGGAGTGTAACTCCCAAAATACAACGACCCACAAGCTAAATTTTTTACCAAAGATACTTGGGTACTTTTTCTCAATGGCATAGAAATTTCAAGGTCTGAATCATTATAGAAACAAATTTATAGTGAAAATGGTGATATGACCTATAAATAACATACATTAGAAAGCATCATCAAAAGAATTTATCCTCCCTTCAGTTTCGGCCCTCTTTTCTTCACCTTCCTTCTTAAATTCGGCTTGGATATCCTTTGTTACCTCAGTCACCTATATATATTCAATATTCTCAAGTGTTCCACACCAAAAATGCTCAAGAAGCTCTCACAAGAAGCTCTCCATCAATATTCCAAAAGATATTCTCACAAGAAGCTCTCCATTGATCCACAAAAAAATTATCTACAAGAGACCATTGCTATCTTATTTATACTTTAATCCTCTAGGTCACTTAACCCATTTTTAGGTCACTTAACCTATTTTCCTTATTTTAGGGTTAACCACTTTCCATAAATAGAAATTTCTCCAATATTTTATCATTTAAATATTCCTTCTTGATTTTCTCATCTTACTTTATCAT
>ML792686.1:142467-180544 GCA_009831015.1 Picea engelmannii
GAGCAACTGCTATTTTCATCGGGTTCTCTTCAGGCAGGGAAATTTCTGGTATTTCCTCCAGTTTCTTTATAAATTTCGGGATTTCTGGAGGGATAACCTTCTTCCCTTGGCTGTGGAGAAGCCTGCGGAATGCATCCTCGACCAAATCCGAGTGGGAGGGGGCGGGAATCCCGCCCCCAGGCGCAGCCATGAGACTCTTCACGAAAAAACTCTATCGAAAACGAGAAACCCTAACGCCAGGGCTCTCGTCCCATGGAGCTTTATTTTCTCCTATTTAAGATAGCATTTATTGTAAATGGACACTTGTTTATTTAATAAGTGATCCATATCTTGAGTTTATTAGGACATTTAGCTTATATATAGCTCATTGCAAGAGTATTGAGTTGTTCGGGTGTAAACTCTTGCAAAGTTTCTTATGTAATTTATTTTCCTATTAATAAAAGTGTGTGTCTGAGGACACTTCGGCCATTAGCCTCCAAACCTTACTACGCATAGGATAGAAGATCTGCACAGCTCGCTAGATCCTTCTTCCTTGCCTTACAGCACAAAGCCTTCTACAGTGTCTCACAGGGACTTGCACTCAACTCTGCAAGTCTTACACAAAATGCACAAAGCCTTATAATACTTGATCACACAGATCCAACTCTTAGCACTTTAGCCAACTTGCACTAAGCAATCACCAAGTGCACTAAGCAACAACTTCTCTACTACTTCTTACATTTCCTATCTATTTATACATTACAAAAGTGGGCCTAAGTGTGGGTGAACCCATGGGCCGACATCCCTTCCCCATTACATTAACCTAAAACCCTAAAAGGACCCAAAAAGGGGTCTAGCTTCTACGATTTCCACTTCGCGTTGCGCTCCATCTTGACAAGTTGTCGAAGTCCCAAAAATGGTCAAATATGACCAAGTGAAACTTGGTCAAGGGGCAACAAGTACCTTCTTTCTTAAGTACCATGACCACAAGGGAAGAATAAGGGTTGGTACTAGGGCGGATAACACCCGCTTGGAGCAATTCCTGCACTATTTTCTCATTTTCATTCTTTTGGGCAAAGGGGTGGCGATAAGGGAAAACATTGGGAGGAAGATTTCCAGGAACAAGAGGAATGGAATGATCATGAACACCACAACAAGGAGGAAGGCTCTGAGGGGTGGAAAAAACAACTTGATGTTTGGAAAGGATAGCTTGGAGGTCAGGATGCACAGGGTGTCTCAATGACTTGAATAGAATGGAGTTGAGCAATGATATTGGAGTGGCCTTTCTTGAGGGGATTTTCCATACGATGGGAACTAATGATCTCAGGAGAACCAGCTATGAGACCTTGTGATCTCAGGAGAACCAGTTGTGAGACCTTTTGAAGTTCTCGAAAATGACGGATGGCAAGAGATTTTCCACCTGGAAGTCTCCAACCATCATGGTTGGCCTAACTTGTCCTTACCTGCTCCTCTGCCCATCAATAAAATTGTCCAAGATTCCCTTATCCACTAACCAGTTCAGTCTTCTCATGCAAGCAAAAGTGTTGAGATTCAACAAGAAGATCCTAGTGAAAATTATGCACCTACACTAGGATGGAGCCTCAGGCTATTTTTAGGTGGAAGTCTATTTTTAGATGATGAGAAAATTATATTTATAGATGATGTTTGTTTATAGATGGTGAGAAAATTCTATTTATAGATGTATGTCAACTATTATTATCCCTTGAAAATAGTTGGACAATAAATAATTAATCTATTCTCAGTGAGCACTTGGAAATAGTTAACTGAAGTGGAAAATCAGTTAGCTATAGGAAATTCGAGTTCAAAGGTTGGTTGGTGGGACATGCAAGTCGAATTAGTTGTAACTGAGTGATTCAAATTTGTAACAGAGTTGGATGTGTAGTTATGTGAGTTGTAAAGTAGTTTAACTCAGTTGAGTTAAACTTAGTTGTGCTAGTTGTAACTGAACATACACTAGTGAGAGATCAGTGAATTAATTATTAATTAATTCACAATCAGTGATCTCACATGAAACTAAATATTTACCACTGTTAATTATTAACTACATGCATGTCAGATCCAGTGGAGACCCAGTTGCGATAACAGGTGAAAGGGACAGTTTGACTATCAATTGTGACTTTAGTGGGTGCACTCATGCAACCACACACACATTGGATGTGCCCATGAGTATTGTGCAACCTAGGCAAGAGGAATTCATTCATTGCAGGGATTTCTATCAGCAGGGATTGCGCAGAGGAGGCAGGTTGTCTGGAGGCAGTAAATTGGCACATGAATTTGTCAATTTTTGCATGACAGTGTGAGACGATTGTATATTGCACTGAGAGCTCTTGGATTAGATTTTTGTATGAGATTGTTTCATGATCCATGATATATACATAATATATGATAGTGGGGTTTTTATCTTTATGTTTTCCCGGTAAAACATCTGTGTTATGTGTGATTGATCTTTCTTCTCGATATTGCAATTGGCGATCATGTTTTAAATTCCGCAAGAATATTTGTAGAAACGATTATGTATTTAATAGTGGCATATAATTATTATATCAGGAGAATCCAAGCAATACATAATTTGTATTAAAATTTCTACATGGTATTAGAGCACAGGAAATTGCAGAAGTTGAGTTTGTGACTGGATAGAATTCGAATTTGTAGAAAGACTTTCTTGGTGCTACAGTTGATTCAAGATCGAAATGGATTTCAATGGCTTGAGGTTAGAGTATGCACTCGAGGGAATCTCAAACTACATTGCTTGGAAGTAGAAGATGGAGGCAGTACTTAAAGACAATGGCTTGAAGGAATTCATTGACAAAGATGTTCCTAAGCCATATGCTACAGATGTTGCAAATCTTGATGCATGGAAAAAGAAAGTGGCAAAGGCGAGGAGGATCCTGTTGGAGGGAGTAGGAGACCACATTGTCTCAAGCCTCCATGGGAAATCCACACCATATGAAATGTGGAAGGCTTTGACATATCTATTCCAAAACAACAGCGACCATAGGAAATTTCCACTCAAAGATAAACTCAGGAAGATCAACATGGAGAAGGGAGACTCCATTCCAAAATATCTCACGAAGTTTGTCCAATGTCGGGATGAGATGAGAAGTGTGGGAATAACAGTCGTTGATGATGATTTTGTGAGCTTGGATCTCCTAGGACTTCCCAAGAGTTGGCACAGTTATCAAGACTCTGTCAATGGAAGGGAAAAATTTCCAGTTTGGGAACGACTATGGTCGGATCTAGTGCAGGAGGAGTTCAGGTGGAACACCAAAGATGGTTCTTCATCAAACAATAATGATGAAGAGGATTTTGCTTTTGCTTCCAAGGCAAAGAAAGGGAAGGGGAAGAAATTCCATTCAAAATCTGAATCTAAAGGAAAGAAGTTGGATTTGTCCAAAGTGAAGTGGTTTCATTGTCAAGAACATGGGCATCTCGCTACTAATTGTCCGCAGAAGAAGAAGAACAAGAAGGTTGTTGGAGCTGCAGCTGGTGAGGACCTTGCCTTGAAATTTGAACTTGACTTCTCCTTGATCGCATGCATGGCGTCAAGTGCATTGGGATCGGTGTGGTATTTTGATAGTGGCGCTTCCTTCTACATTACGGGAGATAAGGATATTTTATGTGACTTGGACGAGAAAGATCTCAAAATTCATATAGAGATGGGCGACGATGGATGATACAATGTGACTGGAATCCATACCATTACCTTTCATAGGGATTCAAGTAAACCATTTTAATTGAAAGATGTTATTCATGTTCCAGGTCTGAAGAAAAACTTGGTCTCCGTCTCAATGTTGGAGGACAGAGGCTATGACATTGTTTTCAGCGATGGAAAAAATTCCCTGTGACATAAAACAATGGGTCAAGTCAAGAAGATAGGGATTCGAGTTAAGAATCTCTACAAGATGGAGGTAGATGGATGTGTTTCCATGATGGGAAAGGTAGAAAAATTGGTGAGTCGGGATGAGGGTGAATTATGGCACAGGTGATTGGGCCATCTTCATCATGGAGCCTTGAAAATCATGCAGCAAATATCTACTGGACTTCCAATGGGAACACTTTCTCAGTTAGATCAGTGCAAGGGTTGCACCATGGGGAAGTATGTAAAGTCCACCTTTCATGAAAAGGAGAACCGTGCTTTAGTGATCCTAGAGAGAGTTCACACAGACGTGTGTGGAACATTCTCGGTTGCTTCACCAGAAAAACATAAGTATTATTTTATTTTTGTTGATGACTTTTCTCGTAAATGTTGGATCTTCTTCATGCAGAAGAAGGATCAAACATTCTCAAAGTTTTGTGAGTTTAAATCATTGGTGGAGAAAGAGTCGGGGAAGCAAGTGAAGGCTTTGAGGAGCGATAATGGTGGAGAATACATCTCTAACAAATTCAAATACTTCTGCAGAAAAGAAGGAATTCGAAGAGAACTCATAGCGCCTCGTAACCCACAGCAAAATGGGGTCCCGCAGAAGAAGAATAGAACGATCATGGGTGCATCACGAGAAACATTGCATGATCAGGGCCTACCAATGCATTTGTGGGTGGAAGCATGAAAAATTGTGGTTTATGTGAAAAACCATTGTCCTCATAGAGTACTTGGCATGAGTACACTTCAAAAATATTTCACTGGTAAGAAACCAGATGTTTCTCACTTTAAGATTTTTGGTTCATCTGTTTATGTGCATGTGACCAAGGACGCCAGGAAGAAGATGGAACCGACTACTGAAGTTGGGATATTTGTGGGGTACACAGAAACACCCCATAATTATCGTGTGTATTTCCTAACAGTAAGATGATTGTTATGTGACGGGATATAAAATTCGATGAGGTGAAATCCATGCGGTTGTCCCTTGAGATGGAGTTGGACTTGCATGCGAAGGAGGAACTGTTGGTTCCCAAAGATGATTCTCAAGATGTGGATCAGCCACATGAAGAGGTTCATGGAGTGGAGGATGCCACTCATGCAGAGCCATCCATCAGAAATGGTAGAAAGGGCACCACGGAAGCTGATAGATTGAGACTAGATGTTGCACAGAATGTAGGAGCCCCTACTTCACAGCACAGACAGAAATAGTCTCCTGATCGATTTACTGGATACATGGCTCTCATGAGAAAATGTGTTATGACTGAACCATCTTCCTTTCAGAAAGCAGTGCAGGATCCCAGTTGGGTTGATGCAATGGTGGAGGAGTATGACTCCATTGTCAAAAATAGTGCATGGGAAATTGTCCCAAGACCAATCGACAAATCAGTGGTAGGTTCAAGATGGATCTACAAGGTAAAGAAAGATATTGATGTGAGTGTTGAGAAATACAAGGCTAGATTTGTGGCCCGGGGCTTCTCACAGATCGAGGGGATAGATTATGAGGAAACCTTTACACCTGTCGCACAGTATTCTTCCATAAGTACCATCCTTTCTCTCTCAGCGCAGATGGGCTGGTGCATTCATCAGATGGATGTAAAAATGGTGTTTCTCAATGGGATCATTAAGGAAGAAGTGTACATAGACAATCCTGAAGGATTTGAGATGTTCAGCAACAAGTCGCATGTGTTCCGACTCAAAAGAGCATTGTATGGGCTGAAGCAAGCACCCCGTGCTTGGTACACTCGGATAGACAACTATTTATTTGGGCTGGACCTCGCCAAAAGTGAAGCGAATGAAAACCTATACCAAATTGTGGTGGAGGGTAAGATTTTAATCATTGTTCTTTATGTTGATGATTTAATATTGACTGGTGATGAGCAATTGATACACTCATGCAAGGAGGGCCTTGCAAAGGAGTTCGAGATGAAGGATATGGGCCTCCTTCATTATTTCCTTAGATTGGAAATATGGCAAAGAGATGGTGAACTTTTTGTGTCTCAAGGAAAGTATGCAAGGGAGATACTGGGTATGTTTCACATGGAGGGATGCAAACCCATGGATACTCCTCTTCCAGGAAACTAGAAGAAAGAGGATGCTACTTTTGGAGAGGTAGTGGATTCTAGTGTCTATCGACAGTTAGTGGGTTCATTAATGTATCTAGTGAACACGAGACCGGACATTTGCTATGCGGTTAACCAGCTAAGTCGAGTGATGGTTAAGCCTAACAAGCTCTTTTGGAAGGGGAGTAAGCATGTCCTGAGATACCTGAGGGTCACATATGAGTATGTCTTATGGTACAGATAGATGGATGAGGTGAAGTTCCATGACTTCACGGATGCATATTGGGCAGGCAGCCCAACGGATAGAAAGAGCACATCAGAGGGGATCTTTAGTATCGAATCTACAATTGTTTCTTGGTACAGCAGGAAGCAGAGATTCATGGCACTCATTTCAGCGGAAGTGGAATACATGGCAGCGAGTCAAGATGCATGTGAAGCTATCTGGATGAGAAAGATCTTGGTTGTTTTGTTTGGTTCTCATTTAGATCCGACAGTGATTCATTGTGATAATCAGAGTTGCATTAAACTCTCGATTAATCATATGTTTCATGATAGATCTAAGCATATAGATATCCGATATCATCATATCAGAGATTGTGTGCAGCGGAAGATCTTGTTGCTTCGGTACATTCCTACAGAAGATCAGGATTCATACATTCTGACAAAGGCGCTCACCAGGAGAAAATTTGAATACCATAGAGACAGGATCGGGGTGAAGGATAATCCATTTCTTGTTGAGAGGGAGTGTTGAGATTCAACAAGAAGATCCTACTGAAAATTATGCACCTACACGAGGATGCAGCCTCGGGCTATTTTTAGGTGTAACTCTATTTTTAGATGATGAGAAAATTCTATTTATATATGATGTCTATTTATATATGGTGAGAAAATTCTATTTACAGATGTATGTCGACTATTATTATCCCTTAATAATAGTCGGACAATAAATGATTAATCTATTCTCAATGAGCACTTGGAAATAATTAACTGAAGTGGAAAATCAGTTAGCTATAGGAAATTTGAGTTCAAAGGTTGGTTGGTGGGACATGCAAGTCAAATTAGTTGTAACTAAGTGATTCGAAGTTGTAACAGAGTTGGATGTGTAGTTATGTGAGTTCTAAAGTAGTTTAACTCAATTAAGTGAGTTAAACTCAGTTGTGCTAGTTGTAACTGAACATACACTAGTGAGAGATCATTGAATTAATTATTAATTAATTTACAATCAGTGATCTCACATGCAACTGAAGATTTACCACTGTTAACTACATGCATGTCAAATCCAGTGAAGACCTAGTTGACATAACAGGTGAAAGGGATAGTTTGACTATCAACTGTGAATTTAGTGGGTACACTCATGAAACCACACACACATTGGATGTTCCCATGAGGATTGCGCAGCCTAGGAAAGAGGAATTCATTCATTGCAGGGATTGCTATCAGCAGGGATTGTGCAGAGGAGGCAGGTTGTCTAGAGGCAGTAAATTGGCACATGAATTTGTCAATTTTTGCATGACGGTGTGAGATGATTGTATATTGTATTGAGAGCTCTTGGATTAGAGTTTTGTCTGATATTGTTTCATGATCCATGATATATACATAATATATGATAGTGGGGTTTTTAGCTTTATGATTTCCCGGTAAAACATCTATGTTATGTGTGATTGATCTTTCTTCTTGATATTGCAATTGGCGATCGTGTTTTAAATTCAGCAGAATATTTGTAGAAGCAATTTTTTATTTAACAGTGGCATATAATTGTTAGATCGGGAGAATCTAGGCAATACATAATTTGTATTAAAATTTCTACAAAAGGGTTGAACACCGAGGCCCACCATGCCCCTAACAAAGGAAAAGCCACTGCTGCCCCTTCCTCACCCTCAAATGACTCTGATAAATCTGTGTCCTCCCGCACGAATATGAGAGATGATTTCTCTCATGTGATCAGTGAGATTAAGCCTAAAGGCTCCACACAGCCTAAGGCAAATTCATAGATATCAAAAGGTGACAGAAGCAACAAGGGAAATATTGCTCCCAGAGTGGAAAATATGGATAATTAAATGAAAAACGTTTAAAATAATGGACATCCAATTTCCCTTCAAATTATGACCATCTAATTTATTCTTTATTCTCCATCATCGTGGGCCCTTCTCAAGGGGTGTTTCATGATGTTCAAGAAAATAAACATAAAAAGGAAAGATCGAGGATATTTTCACTAGGAAAACAAAGAAATGTATATTAATATGTAATAGAACACTTGTGTATTAGATGTAGGGAGGACGATATTCCTAGATATTATGAAATGTCCTTGTAGCCTCTGCAAAATGTAACCTTTTTTCTTTATTATGAATAAGAATTTATTTATTTTCCCCAAGGAAAAATACAACTCATGAATGTATTGTATTGCAAATTCTCATCCAATACAATTCATAGATCCTTTTTTTTATTTTGTATTTGTTTATTGGACAAAAAAATTGTTTTAAGAAAAGCATTATTGTTAAAATGTACAACTTCAATGTGCCTAACAATTAAGAACATATGTGACATATTTTTGTATTTTCTAAGAGACGTGAGCGCTAGTGTTGGAGAAAGGTTCAATCATGGGAGCAAAGCTCGATCGCCATGGGCGTGCCAGGGGGTGGGGATCCGACTCCCCCCCCCCTCTATTTTCAACTGAGGAGGCCTTTCAAAAGATTATCACTCCGCAAGGAAAGAAAGCAGCAATACCGCCAGCCCGAAATTCATTAAGAATTTAGATTCAATCCCCGAAATCACTCTAACAGAGGAACAACCCATCATGATTTCTCTAGCATTAGAAAAAAGAGGCATGGTCTTCCAATTTATGGGGCTCTGGTGCTCAACAAGAACCATCGATGACTGGATCCAATGGAATTGGAGGTCGTTGATCCAGAGTAGTGTAACTTGTTATCCAATAGGAAGAGGCTTCTTCATCTTTGAGTTCATTTCGAAAGAGGACCACGACCTTATCTTCAGGAGCATCCCATACTTCATGGGGATGGAAGGTTTGTACCTTAACAGATGGACGCCTACTTCGAACCCTCGGTAGATGTCCCAAAGGAGGTTTTGATCTGGGTCTGTTTGCCAAATATTCTAGTTCATGGCTAGAACTACCAATCTCTGCAACAAATTAGAAATGGTCTGGGTCGATTCATATACAAAGAGGACACCAAATCCCATTACTCATGTGCAAGGATTTGCATGGAAGTGGATCTTGAATCCAGACTGCCAGAAGCCCTCAAGCTCACGATGGGTGCATGGCATCATTTTCAGAAATTATATTATGAACAGTTGTCGTTCAAATGTAGAAGCTTCCATGAATATGTCCATTTTCAAAGGAACTTCCCAAAGTCCCAACCATCAGACAAGGAGGAAGGAGAAGGATGGAAACAGATCAAAAAAGGTAAACCAATCCCAAAACCGAATGAGAATGAAAATGTAGGCCCTGTCGCAAACCCTCCATCCATTCCTAAATATCAAGAAGCAAAGAAAGTAGATCAATCTTCAGGCAACAAATTCAAGACCCTGGAAGTTCAGGAGGAAGATCCAAAGGAGAAGGAAAAAGGGGATGCAGCCTCTGATCCAACAACCCCTGAAGAAACCCCAAGAAAAAAGTATCAAAAGAAGAACACATCAGCCCTGATTCAGACTCTGAAGATGATACAATTGGTGGATAAATGGAAACAAGCAACTCCCAAGACACACCGGAAAAATTCCCCAGAGGAAGAAAATCTAAAAAAAAAGGAAAGAGAGGAAAAAACCTATCTGGATGTCCTGTAAGGGTCCCAAAAAAAACTCAAATGAATAATAAACACCCATAACACAAGAAATCGAGGCCAGGATCCAAAGGGATCCATCGCTTCCCAAGCAAGTAAGTAATGAAACTCACCTCCTAGAACTGTAGAGGGTTAGGAAGCAATCTAAAAGTAGAATCTTTGAAATATATCATTTGCATGAAAACACCTGAGATCCTTCTAATACAGGAGATGAAACTGGAGGACTATGATCTCCTCCAAGCAAGAAAAACCTTTTGGAAGAAAGGCTAGAGGAGAGAAGTGAGTGCAAGAGGTGCCTCGGGGGGAATCGTCACCTTTTGGGATAGCTCAAATTTCGACCTACAGGAAGAAGAAAGTTGCAATCATTGGATCTTCACCAAGCTCCTTCACAAAGAATCTAATCATCAAGTTAGCCTATTTAATCTTTATGTGCCAGTTCTCCATTCAAAGAAAAGGAACTATTGGAACTTCTTAAATTCCTTCATGATCCTTCATAACCCTGAGAATATCATAATAGTGGGGGATCTCAATATTACACTGTCTCTAACAGGAAAAAAAAAAAAATGGGGGGCTCCCCGGTGAGAGATCCAACAAGAGAGTGGGTGGAAGACCTCATCCTGGATTGGGATTTGGAAGATATCAAGCTAGCCAAAGGAAAGTACACCTTGACAAATAAAAGGTTGGGTCTGGGTCACGTTGCAGCATGCCTAGATAGAGTTCCTTGTTCAATCAACCTTATTGAACCTTGGTTTAGTGGCCACCTCTAAAATCCTGCCCCACTATGTCTCAGATCATAAGCCTATCCTCTTGGATATCACGTCAAAAAAAACCTTGGCCCTATACCTTTTCATTTTAGCTCAAACTAGATTCACCAAGAGGGATTTCAAGAGGTCGTTTCCACCGCCTGGAGAGAGCATGTCCAAAGCTCCCCATTCTATGTGTGGGAAGAAAAACTGAGAACCCTCAAGAGATCCCTAAAACGTTGGGCCAGACCCATCAAGTCCCCAACTTCCAAGAGAAAAGACACCTAGAAATCTCTCGAGATCCATCAGTTGGGCCTAGAAGAGGTTGTTGTAACCCAAGAGTTGCTAAACCAAGAATTCAATCTCCAAAAATCACTCCACTGTTCATGCAGATAGGAGGAAGAATATTGGTGCCAGAAATACAGAAGTCTTTGGCTCCAATCCAGAGACAAAAATACGAGCTATTTCCACAAGAAATCGGAAGCAATTTAAAGCGGTCACCGAAATCCAATTTCAGGGGCAAGAAATAAAAGACTTTGAAGGCATAAAGCAAGTTGCACACGATTTCTTCAAAGACTTGTACTCAGCTCCAATTGAGGCCCACATTGATCCCAACTCCTACCCAGTGTCTCTAATCCCCCAGCTAGTGAAAAATGAGGACAATTTGAGTCTTACAGCTCCAATACAACTGCAAGAGCTCAAGAAAGCGTTGGATCACATTGAATATGACAATGGCCCTAGACCCGATAGATTCACAATGTTCTTTTACAAAACTTGTTGGCCAATCATCAAGGATGATCTACAAAGAATGGTCTGAAAATCCAAAAACTATCTCAAAATCTGGGGCAACACCAACTCAACTTTCTTAGCATTGATCCCAAAAGAAAAAGGGGCAAGCAACTTCAGTCGATTCCATCCAAACTCCCTCTGCAACACAAGCTACAAATTGGTCACCAAAATCATTGCCAACAGGCTCAAGAAAATTCTGCCAGGCATCATCCTGAAAAACCAAGGGGGTTTTATCAAAGGACGCCAAATTTTGGACAATATAGTGTTAGTCCAAGAAGCAATCCACTCGAGTTGCCAAAGAAAAAGGTATGGTCATTAAGATAGACTTAACCAATGCATTTGATAGAGTTAGACATTATTTCCTTTTCAAAGTAATGGAGAAAATGTGCTTTGCCCAAAAATTCATAAACTAGGTTAAAGCTTCTATTTCCTCTCCTTGGACCTCCCCGTTGGTGAATGGGCGATCCGCAGAATACTTCCAAGCCTCTACAGGTTTGAGGCAAGGATGTTCATTGTCTCCTCTCCTGTATGTAATCCAAGCTTCAGTACTAAGCTTCCAGTTGGACCACTATCAGCAGACCCAATCACTATCAAGTCTTAGAATGGTGACAAATGTCAAAGACATCAACCACGTGCAATTTGCAGATGACACCCTTCTTCTAGGACATCAAGATCTCGACCGGTGTAAAGAAGTATTTGGAAGCAAAATCAATTACCATAAAAGCAGAGTCTATGGATGGAATTTCTCACCATCAGAGATGCTCGAAATTACCAAAGCTATATAAATGGAAGGGATAATGAACTGGGATTCGTTCAAATACTTGGGAATCCCAATCTTCAAAGCGGCCCCTGAGGTGGTCCATTGGCTTCCCCTTCTATAAAATATGAAGCTCTGCATCCAAGCATGGGGAGCTAAATGTCTAAATCTTGCAGGGAAAGTGGTTCTGCTGAAATATGTCCTAACTAGCCTTCCAATCTATCAAAACTCAATTCTCCTTGCGCCTAAAACCTTCGTTACAAAAATAGATGCTTTGCTGAGAAAATTCATGTGGGAAGGTGGAAAGGAAAACAAGAGGAAGCTCCATTTAGTAAGCTGGGAAAAAATCAAGAAACTGATTCTTGAAGGAGGCCTCCAAATTCAAGACATTGTTGCCCAAAACCTAGCTATCGGGCCTAAAATCCTGTGGAAATTAATCTCCGGAAAACTCTCCTGGACCAAGGAAGTACTGTGAAAAAAATACTTCCTTGGGCGCTTGGATTGACCTCTGAAATTCCTTAGAGGCTCTCCAGTTTTCACGCTTTGTCTCAGGGCCTTAAATCTCTTCAAATCCAATCTGATTTGGATTCCTGGAAATGGGAAACGCATAAGGGTATGGGAGGATTCAATCCTAGGGGAGACACCGTTGGATCACCATGAAGGCTCGGCCAATATAAAAACATGGCTCCTCTCCAACAACCAACTCACTCTTTGGGACATCTCCATTTGGGAAGAAGATGAGGCAGGCAGCTGGAAAGACTTGAACCTTGGAAACTATCCATAAAGAATTGAAAATGAAGCTTGAAGTCTGCTTGAGGAACTTCAAGGGAAGGCACCCCTTAAAGCCTCAGCCAAGGACAAAAGAGTTTGGGGCACAAGAACTAGGAAATACTCTGTAGCCGAAGGCTACAAGATTCTGCAAGCAATTCCTCACGTTCCACCTGATCCAACGCCATGGAAGACAATTTGGTCCTACAAATCGATTCCCAAAATTGATATTTTCACTTGGATGATGGCCCACAAAAGCATTTTGACAAGTGAAAATCTAGGAAGAAGAGGTTGGCATGACCCTTCAATATGCCCTCTTTGCACGAATGAGGAGGAAACCACAGATCACCTGCTACTCACCTACCCCTATCCAAAAGAGGTCTAGGATATTTTCATGAAGCTTGGCCCTAACCAACTTGCTCGACCCTCGGAAGTATCTGATCTCCTAAGAAGTTGGGCGAATTGCTCCTCGTTATCCCTGAGACAAAAGGATCTTCTCAAAACGAGTTGGATGTGGCTCCCTAAATTTGTAATGTGGAAAATCTGGATGGAAAGAAACAATAGGTTGTTTCACGAGAAAAACTGCAATCCAAACCAGGTGGCAATCAAGGCCAAAGCTCTTTTGGTCGAGGCACTAGACTCTCGGACCACGATCCGCAATGCAGACATTTTGGAATTGGATGAAGATCAATGTCTTAAGGATTTCATCCCAAACCATCAACACAGAATAGCAACCAATCCAGTCCAGAAAGCAAGATGGGAATTTATACTAGAAGAACAAGACTTCATAAAGTGGATGACTACACTGGATAAGCATTGTTTGTTTTTTTACGGCACTTCGAAAGGAAACCTAGGAGCAGCTGGTGGGGGAGGGATCATCCTGGGCCCTTCTGGCACGCTAGAGGTGTCCTTCTCATGGGGACTGGGACATGACACTAACAATATGGCGGAGGCCCATGCCCTTTGGCAGGGTATTAGGCTAGCTTTCGGCAGGAACATTCAGAACCTAGTGGTCTTTGGAGACTCCAGGGTAATAATACAGGCATTGAATATGCAAAGGAGGCCTAATCATCTCAGGCTAGGACAAGTTTTTAGGAAACTTACACTCCTTTTGAATAGTTTCAAGGAGGTCAACTTCTATCACATCTTACGGGGGATAAACATCCTGGCAGACACTGAAGCAAATAAAGGGGTGATCATGAGTAAGGGAACTATGACAGTGAATGGATAAGACACACTTGCATTCATCCCTTAGAAACATAGAAACACCTCATAATTATCATGTGTATTTTCCTAACAGTAAGATGATTGTTATGCGACAGGATATAAAATTCGATGAGGGGAAAGCCATGCGGTTGTCCCTTGAGATGGAGTTGGACTTGCATGTGAAGGAGGAATTGATGGTTCCCAAAGATGAGTCTCAAGATGTGGATCCACCACATGAGGAGGTTCATGGAGTGAAGGAATCCACTCATGCAGATCCATCCATCAAAAATGGAAGAAAGTGCACCACGGAAGCTGATAGATTGAGACTAGATGTTGCACAGAATGTAGGAGCCCCTACTTCACAATGCAGACAGAGACATTCTCTTGATCGATTTATTGGATACATGGCTCTCATGATAAAATGTATTATGATTGAACCATCTTCCTTTCAGGAAGTAGTGCAGGATCCCACTTGGGTTGATGCAATGGAGTATCACTCCATTGTCAAAAACAATGCATGGGAAATTGTCCCAAGACCGGTCGATAAATCAATGGTAGGTTTGAGATGGATCTACAAGGTAAAGAAAGATTTTGATGGGAGTGTTGAGAAATAAAAGGCCAAATTTGTGGCCTGAAGCTTCTCACAGATCGAGGGGATATATTATGAGGAAACCTTTGTACATGTCACACAGTATTCTTCCATAAGGACCATCCTTTCTCTCTCAGCGCAGATGGGCTGGCACATTCATCAAATGGATGTAAAAACTATGTTTCTCAATAGGATCATTGAGGAAGAAGTGTACATAGATCATCCTGAAGGATTTGATATCTTCAGCAATGATTCGCATGTGTGCCAACTCAAACGAGCATTGTATGGGCAGAAGCAAGCACCACGTGCTTGGTACACTCGGATAGATAGCTATTTCACTGAACTGGGCTTCACCAAAAGTGAAGCGGATGCAAACCTATACCAAATTGTGGTGGAGGGTGATATTTCAATCATTTTTCTTTATGTTGATGATTTAATACTGACCGGTGATGAGCAGTTGATACACTCATACAAGGAGTACCTTGCAAAGGAGTTCGAGATGAAGGATATGGGCCTCCTTCATTATTTCCTTGGATTGGAAATATGGCTACGAGATGGTGAATTTTTTGTGTCTCAAGTAAAGTATGCAAGGGAGATACTGGGTAAGTTTCACATGGAGGGCTGCAAACCCATGGATACTCCTCTTCCAGGAAACTGAAAGAAAGAGGATGCTACTTCTGGAGAGGTAGTGGATGTTATTGTCTATCGACAGTTAGTAGGTTCGCTAATGTATCTAGTGAACACAAGACCGGACATTTGCTATGTGGTTAACCAGCTGAGTCAAGCGATGGTTAAACCTACCAAGCTCCTTTGGAAGGTGGGTAAGCATGTCCTGAGATACCTGAGGGGCACATATGAGTATGGCTTATGGTACAGACAGACGGATGAGGTAAAGTTTCATGACTTCACGAATGCAGATTGGGCGGGCAGCCTAATGGACAGAAAGATCACATCAGGGAGGATCTTTAGTATCAGATCTACAGATGTTTCTTGGTACAGCAGGAAGCAGAGATCCGTGGCACTCATTTCAGAGGAAGTGGAATACATGGCAGTGATTCAAGCTTCATGTGAGGCTATCTGGATGAGAAAAATATTGGTTGGTTTGTTTGGTTCTCATTTAGATCCAGCAGTGATTCATTATGATAATCAAAGTTGCATTAAACTCTTTATTAATCCTGTGTTTCATGATAGATCTAAGCATATAGATATCCGGTATCATCATATCAGATATTGTGTGCAACAGAAGATCATGTTGCTTCATTGTATTCCTATGGAAGATCAGGATTCAGACATTCTGACGAAGGCGCTCGCCAAGAGAAAATTTGAATACCATAGAGACAAGATCGGCGTGAAGGATAATTGTTTTCTTGTTGAGAGGGAGTGTTGAGATTCAACAAGAAGATCCTAGTGAAAACTATGCACCTACACTAGGATGGAGCCTCGGGCTATTTTTAGGTGGAAGTCTACTTTTAGATGATGAGAAAATTCTATTTATATATTATGTCTATTTATAGATGGTGACCAAATTCTATTTATAGATGTATGTCGACTATTATTATCCCTTAATAATAGTTGGACGATAAATAGTTAATCTATTCTCAATGAACACTTGGAAATAGTTAACTGAAGTGGAAAATCAGTTAGCTATAGGAAATTTGAGTTCAAAGGTTGGTTGGTGGGACATGCAAGTCAAATTAGTTGTAACTGAGTGATTCGAAGTTGTAACAGAGTTGGTTGTGTAGTTATGTGAGTTGTAAAGTAGTTTAACTCAGTTAAGTGAGTTAAACTCAGTTGTGTTAGTTGTAACTGAACATACACTAGTAAGAGATCAATGAATTAATTATTAATTAATTCACAATCAGTGATCTCACATGAAACTCAAGATTTACCATTGTTAACTACATGCATGTCAGATCCAGTGGAGACCCAATTGAGATAACAGGTGAAAGGGACAGTTTGACTATCATTTGTGACTTTAGTGGGTGCACTCATGAAACCACACACACATTGGATGTTCCCATGAGGATTGTGCAGCCTAGGCAAGAGGAATTCAGTCATTGCAGGGATTGCTATGAACAGGGATTGTGCACAGGAGGCAGGTTGTCTGGAGGCAGTAAATTGGCACATGAATTTGTCAATTTTTGCATGACAGTGTGAGAGGATTGTATATTGTACTGAGAGCTCTTGGATTAGAGTTTTGTCTGATATTGTTTCATGATCCATGATATATACATAATATATGATAGTGAGGTTTTTAGCTTTATACTTTCTCAGTAAAACATCTGTGTTATGTGTGATTGATCTTTCTTCTTGATATTGCAATTGGCGATCATGTTTTAAATTCCGCAATAATATTTGTAGAAGCGATTTTGTATTTAACAGTGGCATATAATTGTTAGATAAGGAGAATCTAGGAAATACATAATTTGTATTAAAATTTCTACAAAAAGGTTGAAAACCGAGGCACACCATGCCCTTGAGAAAGGAAAAGCCACTATTGCCCCTTCCTCACCCTCAAATGACTCTGATAAATTTGTGTCCTCCCGCATGCATATGAGAGATGATTTCTCTCATGTGATCAGTGAGATTAAGCCTAAAGGCTCCACGCAGCCTAAGGCAAATTCAAGAGATCAAAAGCTTACAGCAGCAACAAGGGAAATATTGCCTCCCAAGATGGAAAATATGGATAAGTAAATGACAAACGTTTAAAATAATGGACATCCAATTTCCCTTCAAATTATGACCATCTAAATTATTCTTTATTCTCCATGATTGTGGGCCCTTCTCAAGGGGTTTTGCATGAGGTTCAAAAAAATAAACATAAAAAGGAAAGATCAAGGACTATTTTCACTAGGAAAAAAAAGAAATGTATATTAATATGTAATATAACACTTGTTTATTAGTTGTAGGGAGGACGATATTCATAGATATTATGAAATGTCCTTGTAGCCTCTGCAAAATGTAGCCTCTTTTCTTTATTATGAATAAGAATTTATTTATTTTCTCCAAGGAAAAATACAACTCATGAATGTATTGTATTGCAAATTCTCATCCAATACAATTCATAGATCCTTTTGTTTATTTTGTATTTGTTTATTGGACAAAAAAAATGTTTTAAGCAAAGCATTATTGTTAAAATGTACAACTTCAATGTGCCTAACAATTAAGAACATATGTGACATAGTTTTGTATTTTCTAAGAGATGTGAGCGCTAGTGTTGGAGAAAGGTTCAATCGCAAGAGAAAATCTAGATCTCCATGGGCGCGCCAGGGAGCCGACTCCCCCCCCCCCCCCCACTCTAGTTTTAGCTAAGGAGGCCTTTCAGAAGCTTATCACTATGTGGGGCAAGAAAGCAGCAATACCCCCAGCCCAAAATTCATTAAGAAGCTGGATTCAATCCCTGAAATCGCTCTGTCAGAGGAACAACCCATCAATATTGCTCTGGCATTGGTAGAAAGAGGCATGGTTGGTCAATTTATGGGGCTATGGCCCTCTGCAAGAACCATCAATGACTGGATCCAACGGAATTGGAGGTCGTTGATCTAGAGCAGTGTAACTTGTTATCCAGTAGGAAGAGGTTTCTTCATCTTCGAGTTCATTTTGAAAGAGGACCATGACCTTATATTCAGGAGCAGCCCATACTTCATGGGGATGCAAGATTTGTACCTTAACGGATGGACGCTTGACTTCGACCCCTCCGTAGACGTCCCAAAGGAGGTTCCAGTATGGGTCTGTTTGCCAAATCTGTCAGTTCATTGCTAGAACTACCAATATCTACAAAAACTCGGAAATGGTCTAGGTCGATTCATAGACAAAGAGGACACCAAAGCCCATTACTCTTGCACAAGTATTTGCATGGAAGTGGATCTTGAAGCCGGACTGCTAGAAGTCATCAAGATCACAGTGGGTGCATGGCATCATTTTCAAAAATTAGATTATGAACAGTTGTCGTTCAAATGCAGAAGTTGCCATGAATATGGCCATTTTCAAAGGAAATTCCCAAAGTCCCAACCATCGAACAACGAGGAAGGAGAAGGATGGCAACAAATCAAAAAAGGCAAAGAAATCCTGAAACCTAAAGAGAAGGAAAATGCAGACCCTGTCACAAACCCTCCATCCATTCCTAGAGATCAAGAAGCACGAAAAGTAGATCAATCTTCAGGCAACAGATTCGAGGCCCTGGAATTTCAGGAGGAAGAACCAAAGGAGAAGGAAAAATGGGATGCAACCTCTGATCCAGCAACCCCTGAAGAAACCCCCAAGGAAAAGCTAGCAGAAGAAGAACACATCAACCCTAATTTAGACTCCGAAGATGATTCAATTGGTGGATAAATGGAAACAAGCAACTCCTAAGCCACATTGGAAAAATCCTCCAAAGGAAGAAAATCTAAAAAAATAGAAAGAGAGGAAAAAACCTATACGGATGTCTTGAAAGGGTCCCAAAATACACTCAAAGGAATAATAAACACTCGTAATGCAAGAAAGCAGGGCCAGGATCCAAGTAAGTAAGTAATGAAACTCGCCTCCTAGAACTGTAGAGGGTTAGGTAGCAATCTAAAAGTAGAATTTTTGAAATATATCATTCACATGACAACACCTGAGATCCTTCTAATCCAGGAGATGAAACTAGAGGACTCTGATCTCCTCCAATCAAGCAAAACCTTTTGGAAGAAAGGCCAAGGGAGAGCAGTGAGTGCAAGAGGTGCCTCAGGGGGAATCGTCACCTTCTAGGATAGCTTAAAGTTTGACCTACAGGAAGAAGAAAGTAGCAATCACTGGATCTTCACCAAGCTCCTTCATAAAGAATCTGATCATCAAGTTAGCCTATTTAATCCTTATGTGCCAGTACTCCATTCAGATAAAAGGAACTGTTGGGACTCCTTAAATTCCTTCCTGATCTTTCATAACCTTGAGAATATCATAATAGCGAGGGATATAAATATTACACTCTCTCTAACGAAAAAAAAAGGGGGGGGGTCTCCCTGGTGAGAGATCCAGCAAGAGAGTGGGTTGAATACCTCATCCTGGATTGGGATTTGGAAGATATCAAGCCAGCCAAAGGAAAGTACACCTTGAAAAATAAAAGGTTGGGTCTAGGTCACATTGAAGCACACCTGGATAGGTTCCTTATTTAATCGACCTTACTAACCCTCGGTTTAGTGACCACCTGAAAACTCTTGCCCCACTATGTCTCAGATCATAAGCCTATCCTTTTGGATCTCACTTCAGAAAAAAAAACCTTGGCCCTATCCCTTTCTGTTTTAGCCCGAACTGGATTCACCAAGAGGGATTTTAGAAGGTCGTTTCCACTGCCTGGAGAGAGCATGTCCAATACTCCTCGTTCTATGTGTAGGAAGAAAAACTGAGAACCCTCAAGAGAGCCCTAAAACGTTGGTCCAGACCCATCAAGTCCCCAACTTCCAAGAGAAAAAATGCCCAGGAAGCTCTCGAGATCCATCTGTTGGGCCTGGAAGAGGTTGTTGTAACCCAAGAGTTGCTAAACCAAGAAGTCGATATCCAAAAACCATTCCACTATGCATGCAGAGAGGAGGAAGAATACTGGTGCCATAAATACAGAAGTCTTTGGCTCTAAGTCGGAGACAAGAATACGAGCTATTTCCACAAGCAATCGGAAGCCCAGAAGCACTTTAAAGTGGTCACCGAAATCCAATTTCAGGGGAAAGAAATAAAATACTTTGAAGGCATAAAGCAAGTTGCACACGATTTCTTCAAAGACTTGTACTCGGCTCCAGTTGAGGCCCACATTGATCCCAACTCTTACCCATTGTCTCTAATCCCCTAGCTAGTGCAGAATGAGGACAATTTGAGTCTTATGGCTCCAATACAACTACAAGAGCTCAAGAAAGAATTGGATCACATGGAACCTGACAAGGCCCCTAGACTTGATGGCTTCACAGCGCGCTTCTACAAAGCCTACTGGCCAACCATCAAGTTTGATCTACTAAGAATGGTCTGAAAATCCTAAAACTATCTCAAAATCGAGGGCAGTACCAACTTAGTTTTCTTAGCATTGATCCCAAAAGAAAAATAGGCAAGAAACTTCAGACAAGTCCATCCAATCTCCCTCTACAACACAAGCTACAAAATGGTCACCAAAATCATCGCCAACAGGCTCAAGAAAATTCTGCCAGACATCATCCCGAAAAACCAAGGGGGTTTTATCAAAGGATGCCAAATTTTGGACAATATAGTGTTGGTCCAAGAAGAAATCCACTCAAGATGCCAACGCAAAGAAAAAGGTATGGTCATTAAGCTAGACTTAACCAATGCCTTTGATAGAGTTAGACATGATTTCCTTTTCAAAGTAATGGAGAAAATGGGCTTTGCCCAAAAAATCATAAACTAGGTTAAAGCTTCTATTTCCTCTCCTTGGACCTCCTTGTTGGTGAATGGGCGATCCGAAGAATACTTCCAAGCCTCTAGGAGTTTGAGGCAAGGGTGTCTGATGTCTCCTCTCTTGTATGTAATCCAAGCTTCAGTACTAAGCTTCCAGTTGGACCACTGCCAGCAGACCCACTCATTACCAGGACTCAAAATGGTGACAAATGTCAAAGACATCAACCACGTGCAGTTTGCAGATGACACCCTTCTTCTAGGAGGAGAAAGTGTCCTCTCATCGAGAAATTTTAAGTGAGAGCTCAACCAATACAAAGAAGTCTCGGGAAGCAAGATCAATTACCATAAAAGCCAATTCTATGGCTGGAATTGCTCACCACGAGAGATGCTCAAAATCACCAGAGATATAGAAATGGAAGGGACAACAAACTAGGATTTGTTCAAATACTTGAGAATCCCAATCTTCAAAGCGGACTCCAGGGTGGTCCATTGGCTTCCCCTTCTAGACAATTTGAAGCTCTGGATCCAAGCATGGGGAGCTAAATGGCTAAATCTTGCAGGGAAAGTGGTTCTGTTGAAATCTATCCTAACTAGCCTCCCAATCTATCAAAACTCAATTCTCCTTGTGCCTAAAACCTTCATTATAAAAATAGATGCCTTGCTGAGAAGATTCATGTGGGAAGGTGGAAATGAAAATGAGAGGAAGCTCCATTTAGTAAGCTAGGAAAAAATCAAGAAATCGACTCTTGAAGGCAGCCTTCAAATACGAGACGTTGTTGTCCTAAACCTGGCTATGGGGGCTAAAATCCTGTGGAAATTAATGTCCGTCAAACTCTCTTGGAGCAAGGAAGTACTGTGGAAAAAACACTTCCTTGGGAAACATATCAGGTGCTTGGATCGACCTCTGAAATTCCTTAGAGGCTCGCCAGTTTTCACGCTTTGTCTCAGGGCCTTAGATCTCTTCAAATCCAATTTGACTTGGATTCCTAGAAATGGGAAATGCATAAGGGTCTGGGAGGATTCAATCCTAGGGGAGCCACCATTGGATCACCGCGAAGGCTTGGCCAATATAAAAACTTCGCTCCTCTCCAACAACCAACTCACTCTTTGGTACATCTCCAATTGGGAAGAATATGAGGCAGGCGGCTGGAAAGACTGGAACCTTGGAAACTATCCAGAAAGACTTGAAAATGAAGCTCGAAGTCTACTTAAGGAACTTCAAGGGAAGGCACCCCTTAAATCCTTATCCAAGGACAAAAGATTTTGGGGCACAGCCACTGGGAAAGACTCTGCAGCCGAAGGCTACAAGCTTTTGCAAGCAATTCCTCGTGTTCCACCTGATCCAACGCCATGGAAGACAATTTGTTCCTACAAATTGATTCCCAAAATCGATATGTTCACTTGGACGATGGCCCACAAAAGCATTTTGACAAGTGAAAATCTAAGAAGAAGAGGTTGGAACGACCCTTCAATATGCCCTCTTTGCACGAATGAGGAGGAAACCACAGATCACCTACTACTCACCTAACCCTATGAAAAAGAGGTCTGGGATATTGTCGTGAAGCTTGGCCCTGACCAACTTGCTCGGTCCTCGGAAGTATTTGATCTCCTAAGAAGTTGGGCAAATCGATCCCCATTCTCCCTGAGACAAACGGATCTTCTCAAAATGAGTCGGATGTGGCTCCCTAAATTCGTAATGTGGAAAATCTGGCTAGAAAGAAACAATAGGTTGTTCCGCGAGCAAAACTACAATCCAAACCAGGTGGCAATCAAGGCCAAAGATCTTCTGGTCGAGGCACTAGACTCTCATACCACGATACGCAATGTAGACATTTTGGAACCGGATGAACATCAATGGCTTAAGGAGTTCATCCCAAACCATCAACACAGAATAGCCACCAATCCAGTCCATAAAGAAAGTTGGGAAGTTAGACTAGAAGAACAAGACTTTATAAAGTGGATGACTACACTAGATAAGCATTGTTTGTTTTTTTACAGCGCTTCGAAAGGAAACATAGGAGCAGTTGGTGGGGGAGGGATCATCCTGGGCCCTTCTGGCATGCTGGAGGTGTCCTTCTCATGGGGAATGGGACATGACACTAACAATATGGCAGAGGCCCATGCCCTTTGGCAGGGTCTTAGGCTAGCTTCCGGCAGGAACATTTAGAACCTGGTGGTCTTTGCAGAATCCAGGGTAATTATACAGGTGTTGAAGACTGATGCAGGAGCATCGCCAGCACATCAAGCGAGTCAGCGTGGAAGCGGAAGACAGCTGGACAAGTCAGCACCAAATTTTGAAAACACTTTGAAATTGTTGTGCAAATCTTTAATGAAGTCATTTATAAAGGGGCGCACTTTGTATATTGTAATGGACCTTGAGCAGATAGCTCTCGTCCTTTAGTAGATAGACGAAATTTAAGATAGTTAATGCTGGTAGATAGGAATTTAATTCTAGATTAGACAATTTAGGAGCTGGAGGGAAAATGGATATAGACACCCTCATTGTATCATTGTAACATTAGCCTGAGCCTGAGCAAGAATTATTGATTGAGAAGAAGCAGGAGAGCATGCAGAGAACTGTATGAAGAACACCCATGTATAGACATTTGGATTAATAGATGAAAGCTTTGATTCAAATTCATGGTTTGTGTTGTTCTCTGTGTATTTGATATGGATATGCTCATAAATGTTTGCTTCATGTTATACATTTGTTTTTATATGTTGTGTATGTGATTTCATGATTGAATCGAAGTCTGAGAGGGAGATGGAATGAGCTTCAATTGTTTCTCTAATTGAGCCAAAGGATTCCTGCAAGGAGTGCAGTCAGATTGTCCACAAGGAGTGCGTTGATAGAAGGGTTCAATTAGGGATAGCTTTTGTTCTCATTTCCTCAAAGGTGCAGTTGGGCACAGAAGCCTTGCAGGGAGTGCACAGGCTGGTTAAAGGTCTCAGGGTTGCGAACCTGAGTGAAGCTTTGAAAGATTGTTGTTGCAGGAGTGCGCCGAGTCGAGAGACTTCAACACTCAGACGTCGTTGAAGGTTTGTTGCAAGGAGTGCACGCAAGTTCCTTTCTGGAGGACTTAAGAGTCATAAGGACGCTCAGGAAGGATAGACCTTTGAATTCAAGGAATGATTGCACAGAGAAGTTGTGGTTGAAGTTTTCAAGCAGGCACTGCAATTTTGCGCGCAGGTGAACAAGTCTTCGTGGGGAAAGTACTTGGTTCATTTCGCAGAAATCCATTAGGAAGAACGGACGGTCGAAACCCTTCGAGGAGATTTCATGAAATTTCGAAGGTCATTAGATTCGTGGAGGTGCAAGGAGGTTACGACGAGAACGTCTGAAGGTTAAAGCTCAGAAGGGGTAGATCCGTCGATCCGAGTCATGAGGACCATCGGATCTACACGTGATATCGTGTATCGGGGATTCACGAGTCGAAGCTCCAAGTTGTTGCAACGAGAATTGCAATATCGCGATCCGCGATATCTCGACGAACCCAAAATCGTCCATCAATTAGGACGCGTGTCAGGAGATTCAAAGGAGTCAGGGTTCGAAGCATCAGAGATTTCAAAGGCAGGAAAATTTTGTAGCTTGAAATCGTGAAACGCGAAATCTCGACGGGAGAGTTGTATGGGGCCACAACAGGAGTTAGTGGGGAACAGGTGGCGTACCATATCGGGGATCGGGAAAAGGCAAGTCTCGAATCCATTGACATCAGGATTTGCGATCCCGCAAATCCTGAAATCCCGATAGAAGTGACGGGAGGTGGAAAAGTCAACCCGCACGTGTGCATCGGAGTTTCAGCGTATCAGGTATCGGGAGTCAATAAATCAATTGGTTTGACATCGTGAGTAGCGATATCCCGATAAAGAAAATCCCGACAAAGCAGAACTCCCGACAGGGAAAGATAAAGTCAACATTGACTGGCCATCGGGTCTTGGGGATTCGAGAGCCCAGTGATCGACCTTGGACATCGTGAAGTCGCAAGTCGCAATTTCCCGATAAGTAAAGCAAGGGGAATCGTGCGAAGAGAGCTATGGGTGCAGATTTTCCTGACAGGGAAAATAGAAGAGCTATTTAAGAGTTCTTCGGGCCGTGGGAAGAAGAAGATCCTGTGGGAGCGGGCGTGCCTGTGGGTGTGGTTGCATCAAAGACACAAAGGAGGCCTAATCATCTCATGCTAGGACAAATTTTCAAGAAACTTACACTCCTTTTGAGCAGTTTCAGGGAGGTCAACTTCTATCACATCTTGCGGGGGCTAAACATCCTGGCAGACACCGAAGCCAATAAAGGGGTGATCATGAGAAGGGGGGCTCTGACATTGAATGGAAAAGACACACTTACATTCATCCCTTAGAATCGGAGGATCCCGAATGGGTAGGCCGGATACTCAGCAGGTCCAATGGACAATGCAAGTAAGCATAGTCAATCATATCTCTACAGCCAGAGATCCGAATCCAAGAACAGATCTTTGATTGAGTCCCAACACCTAGAATTTTCATCATCACTACCGGTTAGAGTTAAGGAAGATGGAGGGGAGGGCCATACTGAGGCATGGACCACCATCTCAGCAAGGCTGCCAAAATTCATGAGGAAACTGTGCATGCACAGGCTATATCTTTGGCCGAGGAAATTGAGAATGCACGAGTGTTCAGTCAAGGGTAAATTTAGGAAGAAACCCGGTAGTAGAGAGCTCTAAGATATTACAAATGGCATCAATGGCTTCCATCTCCAATCCCAGGCCAACACCGAAAGAAAGGATGGCAGAGTTGCAAGTGGATCTCAACAGATTGAAGGCCTTGGTCAGGGAGCGGGCAAGGAACATGCAGAACCTAGATAATGTTGGAGCAAGAAGATGTTAGCTTCTTGACCAGGATCTCATCGGGCTGCGTGAGGAATTCACTAGCGACTCAGACGCCTAGTTCAAAGATATTGCCAATGTTCATGGAGACTTCGGGAATCGTCTTAGCAAGCTTGAAGTCAAAGTAGACAAACTTTCCGAAGAATGGTCTAAAGAAAAGAATGTGCAGGGGAATAACGAAGAAATATAATCCCCATTTAGTTATTTACGCAGTCATTGTAGCAGTTTCTTATAGTATTATAAGGTTCTCCTTCAAGTAGTGGCAGCTAGGCTTTGCCTGGAAAGCCAAACTTTCTAAGTTGTAAAGCATCCGGCAGTTGGTTTGCCATTCCTTAATATAAAAATTATATCTGTTACTGTAAAAAAAAAATCAATTGAGAACATATGTTTCTTCCTTTGATATTTGAGGTTTGAATCTAGAGGAGGGGAATATGTACACATTTGTAGACTAAGAAGTTAAATGTGTCCTAATAGTTAAGACCACATGTTTCTTCTTTGGAGATTAGAGTTTCCAATCTAAATAAAAATAAGGTATGTACACCTATATAGACTAAGTAATCAAATTGGTTCTTGAAAGGGATGTCTTATCCCACATACAAGGGGATCTCATACCTCTCTAGGTTATGACTTTAAATTAGATTATTATTATTTTTCTTATTTATTTTATGGAAAGAAAATAAACAAGAAATTCACAATACTTTTGAACATTTTTCACTATTATGGATCACATGCATGTCTCTCTTGCTTCTAAATCTAGTGCACTAGCTTTTTGAATACATGAGGTTAAAAAAACAAAAAAAATAATAATAATTTGTTGGCTTCTAAAAAAATATTTCATTAATGACAAAAAAAAATAATTTAAAAATTAATAATAATTTATATTTTTTTTCAAATAATAATAATGTGTAAGTTAAAAAAAAATTAATAATAAAATAATAATAATGGGTGTGTATAAAACATTAACACAACATTCCATACCTCTTAAATAATTAATTTAATTATAAAATTTAGATCAATACTTTCTATGTAAATGGTATTCATTTTTTTTTAAATTATAGGTTGAATATTAAATTAGTTGTTGGGAAAAAATATTCACTTGTTCACTTTTCCATAAATTTGTATGGATAAACATTCAATTAAATGAAAATATAATATTTTATTTTATTTTTTAATTTAGAGTTTGTATTGATTCCTGGTCAAAAATACAGATGTCTGATAGGCAGCTAACTACCTGGCATCGATGCTCTATTGGGAAACCACCTTGCTAGGTGTCCAAGTTCAAAAAATGTTAACGGTGCCCAAACGGGAAACCACCGTTGTCCGTTGTCCAAAACAAAAATATAAATTGTGCTACAAGGCCACACAGGGTCAAATTTATCAAAGGCCAGATGTCATGCGCATGGAGGCAAAAATTATATTGTGCCACGCAGAGCTAAAATATTGACAACGAGAGAAAAAGAGCATGGGAAGACATTAGTAACCTGGACCTAGACGCGGCCTGATGAAGACCTGCATTGCTTGAGATTTTCCTTTCTCACGGTCATCCATGGCTCTTCGAAGGTCTTGAAGAAATGCCATCACTGTATCCACTCTACGCCAACGGTCATCTTCCCTAGTCTGAACTTCGTGCATGGTTGTTTTGATGTCCTCCAGATCTTTCTTAATGTTTCTCAAAGCGGTCATGAGCTCAGCTCACTCGTCGTCCCTATCAAAGAAAGGAGAAGAGTGGTTGGAGACCAGAGAAGAGGAAGAGGAGCCCAAAAGAGGGGAAGGAAGTGGAACAGCTTGGGAGGAACAAGGAGGGGTGACTGAAAGAAGGGGTGTCGAGGGGGGGAGGGTTGAGGTGGCACATAACCAAGCGAAATTTCCAAGAGATCAAACCACTCGACCCTACAGCCATAGGGGTTTGAAAGAGGGGAGAGGCCAATGACTGGATCACAGGGTGGTTTAGAAGGAGAGAGAAAGACCAAAGGGGCGAGAGGAGGGGGGAAAACTTTTGTAAATGGGTGAACGTCGATGGGAGCCGACGGAGGGGAAGAAGCCATATCATAGTGGGGGGAAACTGCTCGAGGAGAGCTCGAAACTTCACACAGTGGAGTAGAGGGAGGCGGTTTCCTTCCCCGGGCCTAGTACCAGGCTGCTCCAGGCCTTGGTCTGCCCTTGGGTCTTGGCATGAAGGAAGGAGGAAGTTTTGGAGGGGAGAATCTCCAGAACGGAGGTTTCGCACCAAAAAGCCCTAAAATGAGAAGGGAGGGATCGCACCAGAGCTGGAGAACAAAGAAGAGAGGGAAATGAGTGAACCAATGAGACAAGGGGGTTGATAACTCGGATTTTGGATCAGACACGGCCAGCTGGAGATGAAGTGATCAAGAGGTCTCAAGGCGTTGCACCATGAAGACGTGCAGGTCCTTGTTCGTGTGAGCTGCATGGTGCGAGTGAGAGAGGAAAGGTGACAATGGGTATTTTAAATGCCAGTGGGGATTTGAGGGAGGACGTGACGTTGGACTGACACTTGGTGTCGTGTGTCCTAGCCAGGTGGCCTTGCACGAAGCTGCTTCCATCCTGTCAAGGTGGCACCCCATCCGGGGATACAATTATAACATATTAAATGACTAATATTTTTGAAAAAAAAAATGTTAAAAACACAATAAAATTCCTTACAAATTGTTTTGTTATTATTATCTGTAAAAATTTACAATATATATAAATTTAAAGAGCTTTAATTCTAAAAATATGTAAAATGTGAAGTGGATACATCTTCCTGATAATAATGTATTTTTTAATAAATTACAATCTCCTTTAATATTTTTTTTTAAATTGTTTACATGATTATATATTAAATAAAATTTAGATAAATTACTATGAATTTATTTTAATTTAAATATATAAAAATATAAATAATAATTTATTTTAAAATATATTAAATAAAATCTAGATAAATTACTATTAATTTATTTTAATTTAAATATATAAAAATATAAATAATAATTTATTTTAAAATATAATAATTCAAGGTTTCCAAGGTTTTTTTATTGTTCAATTTTGCACTCTAACTAATTATTAGAATATTTTCAAGGAAGGTACTTGGTTATGGAGAATATTTGGTCTTTTTTACTACCTCATGACTCTCAAAATTAAATCAATCTAATATGTCTATAACAAAAATGATAATGTGGGTATGTTCATAACAAAAATTTATGATGATGACGTTAATCATCATCATGTCACTCTAATCTACCACCTCATTTTTTAGAGTTATCAATTTTTGAAGACATAGGGAATATTTTGGGCTGATACTTAAAAATAGATATAAATAGATATAGATTGGAGTAAGCTTGGACCTTTAACATATACTCATATTTTTGTGGAGATTGATACATATCCTAATGCACAAAACTTATCCTCTACAAAAAAAAATTGTCATATACCAAACATCAAAAGATGGATAGTAAAACCCACGATGCCATCCGTTTGATCCTCTGCCCTCTGACAGTGAGTGTAGAATGATCTGTCGCAGGACACAAGCTAAGACCCCACTATGTCCAGTATTAAATCCTTCGGAAAGTATCTGGCGATATTCCATATCTTTTGTGCAGGTTCGTAAATTTCCACGGTATATCTTCTGATCACTCCATTTGTATCCGGGGCTAATCCAAGTGCAACAAATTTGTATGAAGTGTCAGATTGCTCATTATCATTCTCATTGACAACGATGCATTCAGCGCAGTGCAATGCGCGTGAGGCTGGAATCTCCACGAACGTTCGTGTATAAGGATTGGAGAGCCTGTAGGCTCTGTCAAAGGAATGGATTCCGCTGACCAAGGATAGAATAATGAGTAAAAATTAAATAAAATAAAATAATATAGATATATACAATTATTAGACAACTATTTTTTTGGGAAAAAAAAAATCGGTAAAAAAATCTGACACTCCAAATTAGGACACTTAATATATTATTGAACAAGTGAATGGGTACAATACATTAGACACCCTTCATGCTCTCAACAAAAGTGTCCAGTGAGCTCCTTTTTGTTTGGCTCTTTAGACCAAATCACGCCTATACTATGCACTCCAAGACTACATTGGTCACCCATGTCTATATGGTTCAAGAGGCCCAACTCTTAAGGCCTATACCATTAAGCATCTTATAAAGGAGTATTCCAAGTCATTAAATAGACTTCATCATATGAAATACCATGGGTTATCCAATACCATAGACTTCATCATATGAAATACCATGGGTTATCCAATACCATAGACTTCATCATATGAAATACCATGAACAATACTATGGGTCTATACATTAACACATTCATTCATAAATGGGATTAAAAAAATTGTCAAACCCTAAGGCAATATATTGAAGTATGCTAAGGGGTGGAGGGGGAGAGGGGGAGTGTTTAATCTTAGGGACCAATACTTCAGTATCGGGGGAGTTGTGCACTCTAGGGATTGAGGGGAAGGAAATAGACAAGGTGGGGAAATTTCGATTCACTTTCAAATCCATCTCATTCTTTCCACATTAAAACCCTACTTTGCCTTGACTACATGGGCTAGTTTCACAATCATCAAAGAACTTAAGTCTGGGGATTAAGTATTCCTCTCCGCAACAATGGGATCAGTATTCCTCTCCGTAACAATGGGATCAATGAGAATTCTTCTTGGGCATCTTGTCAAAACCAAGGGATGCTACATTGTTGGTAGTGCAAGTGACGACTAGAAGGTGCTTTCTCCTCCTTGTTTTCCTCTCTTCTCTTGAATTATAGGCCCTTCTACCAATAAACCTGATCTAATCCTTTAAATTTGTATTATATCTTATTTCTCTTATAGATCTTGGCCAGTATGAAAATATGAGACCACAGGTAAAGCTGTTGAAAGAAAAAATTGGTTTTGATGATGCTTTCAATTACAAATTTGGGATAGATTAGGATGTAGGGTTGACCAGGTAAGTATTGAATGTATAAGTTTTATTTTTATGGGTGAATCCTAAAGGTATACAATAAGCATTGTGCATTGCAATGCATTTAATGGTACACACTTTGTCTATGTTATAAATTTCACTGGAAAATCCATTGTTCATTATTTAAAAATCCTTTGTTTAGTATTTATGGTTGGTTTTATGGTGAAATTTGTTAAGGGACACTGAAACATTGTGCATGGTGGTGCATTTAATTATATATGTTATCTCTATGTTATGCATTTAACTGAAAAAATTCATTGTTCGATATTTATTGTTGGCTTCATGGTGGAATTTGATAAGATCACTCAAATCGTTCATTCACATTGAAACCCTATTGCATTTGATGGTAGAAAAAGTTGCAATGTCAGGAAGAAGCACATTTTGCATATACTTTAAAGGAAAATCAAGCACTGAGTCCACATCTTTGTTAAGAACCAAATACTTGCATACAGAAACACCACAAAGATTCAGAGAACAATATAGAAGAACTACACTTTATTATATTAAACCCTTAGGGTAGGGAAACACCATACAATGGATCCCATTATGGAAGGGATCCTCTCATGTTCACTTGCCTCTTCGAGGGGGAAACCTCCTAATGAGCTTCAACTCCAAATACAATACGTATCTTCATATCCCATTACATTTCTTGAACCCCTTTATATAGTGCTACCATCACCTAAGAACATTCTAGAGGAGGAATCTTCTAGAAGTAGAATCTTCTAAGAATTCCTCTTACATTTATTATATCTAACTACCCATTTATTATATATAACTATCATAGTGGCCCTTATTTGATAATATAGTGGACATAGTCCACCTTACATTGAATGGCCTCCACTATTATCATTATGGGCCCTCTGGGTCCCCCCACTACCTTTCTAGCTACCTAACATTTCATCCCCCTTATGAAAGCATTGTCATCAACGCTTGAAGTACAACCATATACCAGGGTCCCATGGATAAGTGTGGATCATAGTGTTGAAGTAGACTAAAGAACCAAATTCCCATGGATAAGTGTGGACCATAGTGTTGAAGTAGAATAGAGGACCAAGGTTCCATTTAGAAATGGAAGCCACCATGTTGAAGTAGTCCAACCGCCAAGGTCTCATGTCCAATTGCTCATTTGAGCTCCACACGAAAGATATCGGCACCCAATAACCAACTGAAAATGATGCTCCCAATACTGACACCTACCATGTGGATCCAAATAAGAATATCCATCAACATAGTGGGAAATTGTCAAAGTTGAATCTGAAAGGAACAATGCAATATGGACACTGGTAATCATAACTAGCTCCTGATGTTTCACATTGATGTGCTCTACAGAAGGTGGAGTAGAGTCATCAAATAAAATATCAAAGTGGTTGTCATCCCAGAAATGACAACTATCCATATACCAATCATCACAATCGGCCTCAAAATCATACCAAGCATATATTTCTTGATTATATCCATCCCTGATGTCCACCATATTAAATATCTCATGCATGCTATCCAATGAATCTTGAATACTACGAAAACTATCATTGAGGCCATCTCCAAGGTCATGCAATCTGTCATGCAATGTGCCACACCATGTGTCATACAATTGGGATTTGAATGCTTCAGTTATTTGTAGAATTTCTTTGAGGGTTTGAGAGGAAATAGTCATCTAAGCACCCTATGAAAAGTTATGAACTCTGCAGTCTTGTCGCCGTCACGAAAAATCCAGAAAAAATAGAACAATAAATTACGACAGAAAATTGCGGCTTTTTCCGGAAAAACCCTGAAAAACTGTTGAATTTTAAATGCTCATAACTTCACTTCCCAGACTCCGTTTCGGATGATTTGTTTTTTGAAATTCAGTATTTTTCGAAGAGGAATTCAAATACCCAATTTTTGTTGTCAAATTCATTTCGTAAATCTTCATATCTGAACCTGAAGTGCACCACCCTCTTTTTCTTCCTTAGAAAATTTCTGCAAAAAGAGAAAAAAATTATTCCCTTCTTTGGCCAAGGAAAGTGCTCTGATACCAATTGTTAAAAACCAAATACTTACATATAGAAACACCACAAATATTTGGAGAACAATATAGAAGAACCACACTTTATTACATCAAACTCTTAGGTAGGGAAACACCATACAATGGATCCTATTATGGAAGGGATCATCTCATGTTCACTTGCCTCTTCGAGGGGGAAACCTCCTAATGAGCTTCAAATCCAAATACAATACTTCTAGTCATATCCCATTGCATTTCTTGAACCCCTTTATATAGTGTTACCATCACCTAAAAACATTCTAGAAGAGAAATCTTCTAGAAGTAGAACCTTCTAAGAAGTCATCTTACATTTATTATATCTAACTACCCATTTATTATATCTAACTATCATAGTGGGCCTTATTTAATAATATAGTGGACATAGTCCACCTTACATTGAATGGCCTCCACTATTATCATTATGGGCCCTCTGGGTCCCCCCACTACCTTTCTAGCTACCTAACATTTCATCCCCCTTATGAAATCATTGTCATCAACGCTTGAAGTACAACCATATACCAGGGTCTCATGGATAAGTGTGGATCATAGTGTTGAAGTAGACTAGAGAACCAAATTCCCATGGATAAGTGTGGACCATAGTGCTGAAGTAGAATATAGAACCAGGGTCCCATTGAGAAATGGAATCCACCATGCTGAAGTAGCCCAACCGTCATTGTAAACTAGGGTCCCATGTCCAATTTCTCATGTGAGCTCCATACGGAAGATATCAGCACCCAATAACCAACTGAAAATGATGCTCCCAATACCGACACCTATCATGTGGATCCAAATAAGAATATCCATCCACATAGTGGGAAAGGGTCAAAGCAAAATCTGGAAGGAAAAATGCAGGCTATACATTGGTAATCATAACTAGCTCATGATGTGTCACACTGATGTGCTCTACAGAAGGTGGAGTAGAGTTATCAAATAAAATATGGAAGTGGTTGTCATCCCAGAAATGACAACTATCCATGTACCAATCATCACAATCGGCCTCAAAATCATACAAGCATATATTTCTTGATTATATTCATCCATGATGTCTGCCATAATAAATCGCTCCTACATGTTATCCAATGAATCTTGAATACTACGAAAACTATCATTGAGGCCATCTGTAAGGTCATGCAATCTGTCATGCAATGTGCCACACCATGTGTCATACAATTGGGATATGAATGCTTCGGTTATTTGTAGAATTTATTTGAGGGTTTTAGAGGAAATAGACATATGAGCACCCTATGAAAATTTATGAACTTTGTAGTCCCACCACCATCACGAAAAAATCCAAAAATAGAACAAAAAATAAATCACGGCTTTTTCCGGGAAAAAAAAAAAAAAACCCTGAAAAAATGATGAATTTAAAATGCTCATAACTTCACTTCCCAGATTCCGTTTCAGCTGATTTGTTTTTTGAAAATGGGTATTTTTCCGAGAGGAATTCAAATACCCAATTTGTTTTTCCAAATTCATCTCGTAATGATAACAGTGGATACCATTCAATGTAAGGTGGACTATGTCCACTATATTATTAAATAAGGTCCACTATGATAGTTAGATATAATAAATGTAAGAGGACTTCTTAGAAAGTTATACTTCTAGAAGATTCATCCTCTAGAATGTTCTTAGGTGATGGTAGCACTATATAAATGGGTTCAAGCAATGTAATGAAGCATAGTGAAGAATATTGTGAATGTATCAAGCATTGATTGAGGAGTGCATTTACCCTACCCCAAGGGTTTTCTCTATATTCTTGTGTTCATGTTATGGTGAATTTTTTGTGGTTTATTCTTGGTCATATCGAAGTATATTTTCAGATCTGATATAGGTACTTAACAATTGGTATCAGAGCACTTTCCTTGGCCAAAGAAGGAAAGAATTTTTTGCTCTTTTTGCAGAATTTTTCTAGGGAAGAAAAAGAGGGCGGCACACTTCAAGTTCATATCTAAAGATTTAAGAGATGAATTTAGAGAAAAAAAAATAGGGTATTTGAATTCCTCGGAAAAATACCCAATTTAAAAAAACAAATCAACCGAAACAGATTCCAGGAAGTAAAGTTATGAGCATTTTAAATTCAACAGTTTTTCAGGGTTTTCCAAAAAAAAACCACGATTTTCTGTAGTAATTTATTTTTAAACCCTAGTTTTTGTTGAATATTTTTTCCAAGCAAGATGTATTTTACAGGAAAAGATGATGGTCCTAGTATTGAATACTTTTTAAAGTCTCACAAGTCATAATGGAAAGAGCAGTAGAAATTTTGTCTACATCTTCATTTGAGAGAAGATGCTCACACATGGTGGACATCATTTGACTTTTGGGAGTGGATGTCACTTTCTGAGGAAGCAATGGAAAAATTGATTTTATACAAGTGGTCTCATACAAACTGTAAGGATAAATACAACACCAAGGGTTTATTTTCATGTGGAAAATCTATATTACAGGTTCATGGTTGTATTCATAAATAAAATGTCATTGTTTCTATTAACCCTAGTTGCCAGCAAAATTTTATCAATGTTCAGTTGGATAATAGATTGCAAGTTCCTACAAAGAATATTCATAGCACACAGGTTGTTGATAAACATGTTCACATTTTTAAAGATTTGAAGATCACTATGGATAAATATGTGTTGCATTCAGATTTTCATGCTACAGATATGGATGATTTGGATATTGTTTTGGGATATCCTTGAATAGAATCAGTGGGTACCATTAATATTAATGTGCAAAAGAAGTTTTTGAAGTTGTGGTACAAGAAAAATAAAATCACATTGCAGGATGTGTCTCTTAGTAAGAAAGATGGGACCATGGAGGCCAACATAGAAGTTATTTTCGAGTCCAAATTTGAATCAGAGGCAGAGTCTATAGAAGGAAATGAAGCAAAACCACAGGAAGGACACAATCAGGAAGCTAAGGAGGTCATTGACTCAAAGGCACAAAGTGTTGAATATATGAAGAAAAAAGAACAGATTCCTACAGTTGTTGTATATCTCCATCCACATCATATAGATATACAACAATCATCAAGGCAAGGGCGTGTGCATCAACACATTTATGCACCAACAAGGCACCACAAAGGAAACCAATCCAAAGGTACATGGAAGCCTACCAACACTACAAAAATACATCGGTCTAGAGAACCAATCCTAGGGAAACATCGACACGATGCATAGAAAGATCAAGGTGTCAAGGCAGCATTTTGACATCATGTTCATCTTCCATTAGGATGGATGTGTTAGCGATCAAATAATTCATTCTGAAATTTGTTTAAAAAAATGATGCCTCATCTTGTGGAGGACTTTTGACTGCCTTCCAAAACTCTAAAAATAGATCTGAAAGTACCATTGGAAATCTTAGGATTTCTAGATGTCAATCGACTATTCAAGCATGTAAAATGGACTCTCCACGGCTGAGAAATTTGATTTTTCCCAAGGTAGTTTTCATTAAAAAAATATGGGTTTTCACCAGCTCATTGGTTTTGAAATCTGCTAGTTAGTTGTTGAAAGCTTTCATTTTCACCAGCTAAAGGGGCAAAAGAGATGGTGAAAGTGCAGAAGAGTCCATAAACATCATCTTTTTTCCTAGATCACGATTTTTTATTTTCTGAACACGTGGGAAAGGTGTTAAATGATGGATAATAATTAGGAGAAGCTAGAATATCTTTCTCATCCAGCTTTAAAGACATGTGGTGAGGACATAACACAAAATGGCACAATAAATCTTGACAGAAAATCTCCCAGTCATCAAAGACAGATTTTTGAATCTTTGATTTTCACTTATAGACTGCCAAATAATGCTTTAGCTGTCAAATTCGACTTGTAATGATCAGTTTAAATCTATTTGGTTAAATATTAGGTTATCTTATTGTATTAGTTTTGTACTCTGTTTTCCATATTTAGAAATCCAGATCTAGTTTTCTAGGATCTGAGATATGTTGTAAAAGATATAAATACCTATCAATTTGATAGAGAAGGGGTTCGATTATTGATACAAGAACTATACCTTTGTAATAGACTTTTCATATGATAATACAGATCGCAAGTTTCTCTCTAGATATTAATGTCAGATTTCCACCCTTCTTCTGTACTCTTAGTCAAGTTGTTTTAACTGCAAAATGACTGTCATCTCATTAGTCAGTTCATAACTTGATTAATAGTTTCTTACATTGTTTATTAAACCCATCATTGTGTATCTAGTTTATAAGCATTGTCTTCTTCACCCACTTAAAGCTATTATCTGACTATTGATCCTTGAGGGCATTGGTTTATTTGATTATTCATTTTGACAGCCTGGATACCATATTGTAGTTGAGTTATCCAATTGATCCACACATATAAAAACACAAAAACAAGTTTACTTTAAGTTACCAAGCATCTTTGACTTACAACCTCAAAGAGTTTCTTGGAGTGATAACAAATTGGCGCCATTGCCGGGGAGAGGAGATTGAAGCTCAGCTTCCTTGGGAGACGACATAGATCCAGCTTTGATGATAGACAAAGCCTGGACATTATATTGGTTGTAATCATATATCTGGCAACTCCATGAAAGACGGATTCAGTGGAGGCTCCACAATAATCAAATGTTGAAAGCATTTGTTGCCCTTTTGGCTTGGAGGTTTGCACCTCTTGACTTTTCTTCAGTTCCTGGTTTCCCACATCCAGTACCTGATATGTCAGAATGGGGAGATTTTCTACCTATCTTCAAAGAGAACAAAGAAGACAATCTTGCAGAACACCTCCTCAAATTCCATGAGTGCATGGATTTATTAGATCTACAGCATGAAGATGTTCATGCATTCATTGTATGGTGATGCATGTCAATGGTATTTCTCTTTACCTCCTTCCAGTATTTCATCATTGAAGGATTTTCATAGATTATTTAATGAGCACTACAAAAGGTTCTTTCCAGATAAGTTTTTATTTGATAATTTCTTTGTAGAATATGAATTTCACAAAAGAGTTGAAGATGTTAATAGGGAAGAATCTTTTTCTCAAAATTTACATCATCTTTCAAACGATCTTCATTGTGATATGTCTACTCATAAACATGAATTAGGAAGGACTGATTGTTGATACTAAGAGGGGCGTGAATCAGTATCAAGTACAATTTAAAACTTTTTTCAAATTATACTTGAACCATTCAACTATATCCAATGAGAAATTAACAATAGTACAAGAGTTACACCAATACACCATAATACACCATGCACAATATATGAGAAATAATCAATAGTTATTGTTCAAGGGAAGTAATGACTTCCAAAGGTAGCTACAGCTTCCAAATGTAAAGGGAGGGATAAACCTCCAAGAGGAAGAT
>ML792686.1:200786-215684 GCA_009831015.1 Picea engelmannii
ATGTTAAGGTCCTAACCCGCACATAGGTAGATCAATGTATTCAGATGTAATAAAGGTCAATATTAATAAGACCTTTAAATAAAATAGAATAAGGCGGATGTAAGAAGACCTAATAGAAGCTTCCGCTTCTAGAAGGATCTTCCCCTAGATGCTTCTCTTAATAGACATATTTAGTATAAATAAGGGTTGAGGGTATGAAAACCCTAGCTTGGATATTATTGTAACAGAGCGTTGCTCGACTGGAGGTTGCCCCCTCAAAGAGGCTTGTGAACATTGCTATCTGATTCAAAGTGCTATTTCTGTTGCTATTTTGTATATCATTTCTGTGTATTGTGAAGATTATGCTGGATATTTTACTGTTATTCTGTCATTTCAAGCATTTCATTTATGTTCTGCATATTTTATATATCTGGCATCTTGCAACTAATAAGTATCTCCAACCATGTACCAAGTATGTACCAATCATGTATCAACTACTTATCAACTATGACTCATCAAGATGTACCAACATCATCAACTATACACCCGATGTATGTGTCAACTCATCAACTACTTGTCTCAACCATGTACCCAACATGTACCTCAACAAAAAGCCCTCATCAATTTCATCTTCCAAATATTATTTGTAACTCTGTAATAAATGTCGTATATATCATCACATCCCTACAAACCTTTCTTGACTTTAACAACAAGAGACTAGCATTTTCATCAAACTTTTATTTAGTCTCACATGATTAGTTTTGGATTAGTCAACAACCCTAACTTGAAATAATTATCATTGTGTACCTATAATGAATAAAGATATGAAAATAGTACACAATGTTATCCAGTGTCTTTATGTAATTCCTCTAGGTGTCACTACTTGGAACCTCTCAGAAAAGGAGTTATAGCAAAAATGGCATACCTCGTTGAATTTTGGCTTATTCTAGAGAGTGACCTTGTAGAGCGTTCCCCGCACAGAATATTTGTTGAATCGATTTGAAAAATGTTACAAAGAATACTAAAGACTGTACTCTAACCAACACATTTTTTCTTACTGAATTTGGATCTGTTATGAAGAAGTTATGACATTTTTACCCAAAACACATGTTTTAGACTAGTTTCAGGACTGGCCACAAACCCTATTTTCCACGGAGTGTAACTCCAAAAATACAATGACCCACGAGCTTAAATTTTTACCACAGATACTTGGATATGTTTCCTCATTAGCATATCAATTTCACGGTCTAAATCATTCTAGAAAAAAATTTATTGCGAAAATGGTGAGATGACTTGTAAATAACATACCTTAGAAAGCATCATCAAAATATTTTATCCTCCCTTGAATTAAGGCCTTATTTTCTTCACCTTCCCTATGAAATTCGTCTTAGATATCCTTTGGTTACCTCAGTCACCTATAGACATTCAATATGCTCAAGTTTGATCTAAAATGAGATAGTCTTGCCTCTTATTTATACTCTCCAAATATCTTCATTAGAAGCATCTTCTAGGTCACTTAACCAATTTCTAGGTCACTTAACCTATTTCTAGGTAACTTAACCCATTTATAGGTCAATTAACCTATTTTCCTCATTTTTTGGGTTAAACACTTTCCATAATTAGAAAGTTCTCCATTACTTTATCATTTAAATATTCCTCCTTGACTTTGTCACCTCACTTTATCATTTAAATAATCTTCTTTGATTTTGTCACTTCACTTTATTATTTAAATAAACCTTCTTGAATTTGTCACTTTACTTTATCATTTAAATAATAATTTTTTCTTTGCAATCTCTTTGATTTCTTTGACCTTTTGGGGCTTCAAGCCAACATATGAGGGTCCTCCAACTTCGTAAGGCCATAACTCTCAAACCGTGAGGAGTTATGTGACGTTCTACATACCACCAGAAATGGAATGACATGTACTATCCATATAGAATAGTATTGTCTTCAAATATATCAAAAATCATACCATTATCCATCAAACAAAATTGGGTCCATTACCCAAACCTGGGTTCTCCAACTTCTCATGGCCATAACTCTCTAACCGTGAGGAGTTATGTGACGTCCCACATGCCACCAGAAATGGAATGACATGTACTATCCATATAGAATAGTATTACCTTAAAATATATTAAAACGCATACCATTATACATGAAACAACATTGGGTCCATTACCCAAACCTTTGTGCTACCGGACTTTCTCCAAGTACTAACATCAATCACTAAGGGTTGACATCAATCTACAATATCACTCTCCAATAGTTGACATCAATGAAAACAAACAATCCATACCAACTATCCATCAACCTAAGCCAACTGTCTAACAATTTCCCCCTTTGGCATTGATGGCAACACTTAGTCATGATAGCATTCATGTTTATACTCTTTATCAATGTTTCTATCTCTCCCACTTTGACTTCAATGGAAAAGGGTATCTCTCTTTGGGGCTTCTCCCCCTAACTGAACTCTCCTTGGGGGTGCTCCCCCTGTCTACATTCCTTTAATTTTCCTTTGTGTTTATAATTTTTTGATTACTCTCTTTCCCTTCATATGAATAATATCTCCCCCTTTGACAAAGGGTATCACTCTGAAGTCATATCTCTCATTCTTCCCTTCTGACAATCGCTCCCCTTGGAAACATGCCTCAATGCTCTCTCTCTAAGAATTTACCTTTGCATCTGATAAATCTCCCCCCCTTTATCCTATTTATGGTGCTTCCTCGTGTATATCTAAGACATATAATAGAATCATTCATTTTTGAGTAGAAATTACTCCTAGTCTCTGGCGAAGATACTCAAGGGCTTCCCGTGGAATCGGTTTTGTAAAGATGCATGCCACTTGTTATTTTGTTCCCACGTATTCAACTCTGATGTTCTTCTCTGCAACCTGTTCCCGTAGAAAGTGATACTTGATTGGAATGTGCTTCATCTTGGAGTGCATCACATGGTTTTTTGAGATATTGATGGTGCTTGTATTATCACAATAGATTGGAATGGGCTCATCATACTCAACCTCCATAGAACCTGTGTACAACATGTTGTTGTTGCAATATACTATGCCTCGACTGTAGATAAGGATATTAATGATTGTTTCTTTCTTAGCCAAGATACTAAACACTCACCCAAGTAGAACGTTGCTCCACTAGTGCTTCATTGGTCATCAATGCAACCTGCCCAATCTACATCTTTGTAGGCAATAAGTGATAGATCATTTCCTTTTGGATACCATAATCCAAACTCTTATGTTAATTTGAGATATTTGAAAATCCTCTTCACTACTAATACATGTGATTCCTTTAGTGTTGCTTGAAATCATGCCACTTGTCCAACTGTCTACATTACATCTGGTCTAGATGTTGTCACATATAGTAAGATACTAATCATTGACTTGTATTTCCTCTGGTCTGTAGAATTTGAATCATCATCTTTACTCAACTGGCAATTGGTTTTCATAGGAGTGGTAACTAGTTTGAAATCTTCCATTCCGAACCTCTTTATCATTTCTCTGATATACTTAGTTTGAGAAATAAAAATTCCTTGGTTTCTTTGACATATCTGAAGACCCAAAAAGAAGGATAGTTCTCCAAGTAATGACATTTCAAATTCATTATGCATATCCTTTACAAATTTTTGGCTTAACCTGTCATCAGTACTTCCAAAACAATATCATCAACATAAATTTCAATTAATAAAATATTACCTTGAGTTAGCTTTATGTAGAGGTTATTGTTTGTACTTCCTTTCCATAGTTTGTAGGGAGTTTTGTCATTGTTGTTTATGAGCATTAATATGTTTTGAATGTGAACTTATGCATGCACTGCATGTGTCCAAAAAATATCTGTCAATTTGGAATCCATTAGCATTGTTTGAGCCATTTCCTGTGTAATTATCATCCATTATGATAATGTTCCTTTCTCTCTGAACCACTCTCGGAACCAGTGTATGAATCCATGCTCTTTTCCACTATAATATATCTATCCAAACCTTCTAAGTTTTCTTATGAATCCATCTCTGTCCATATTTTCCAAGAATCTACTTGTGCAACTGTCTCCATAATGCTAACGCATTTATCACTATACTATCATGAAGTCTTGATTAAACTATCAAATTGTACTTATGCTAACTGATTGCTTTGAATCTATCTTCTCAAACTCTGCAAGTTGCTCGAAGGATGGTTCTTTGGTTTGTCACAACTATCACATAGACTCCCCCTGTCTAATATTCATATTACTTGGGAGTCTCTAAGATGGATGGCTCAGAACAATTCCTTCTCTGATGTGTATTCATGATCATCTTCATTGGTAGATTCAGTATCTATTTGAGCTCTAACTTGTTTCTTTCTATCTGTGGATTCATCTTTCACTACAATTCTCGAAAGTACAATCTCTTGAACATGTTCCTTATTTACTTGTCCTTCCTTTATTTTACTTGTTTTCCAAACCTTTATATATATGACATCTTTCTTTTTCTCTGTATAATTGTCTTCATATCATTTTATTTCCAATATTACGATCTTTGGTACCTAGTCTTTGTTCACCTATTCTTCATGTTTTCTTATCCATACATTCTTATATCTGATATCAATATTCTCTTTCATGGAAGTATCAATCATGCTTCTACAATCACTGGCTATGTGTCCATAGTTATAACATTTGTAACACTCAATGTTACGTGTGACCACATAGGCACTTATTGCTTGAACATTTATTTTATAATCCCTGCAATCTGCAACCTTATGTCCAAAGTTAGTACAATAAAAACAATGACCATAAAATAAATTTGCATACCTAGGAGTGAATGATCTTCTTTGTGGCGTAGTCCTTCTGAATTTTTTCCTTAACTGATCATAATCATGATTGAAGCTTCTTTGTGGCTTGAACATGGATGGTCTTCTTGAAGATGTATCTTCAATAGTTTTCTTAGATTCTGGTTGACCATGATTCCTTCCTTTGAGTACTTATGCATAACTCTTTATATTTTCTTCATGCTTCTTTTCTAGCAACCGAGAGTGCTTCTCTTCATTCTCTATAACTGATGTGGATGCTTTTGTCTCTTCAATGTTCTGGTTGAGCTTGATGATTTTACTTCTCAATGTGACAACTTCTTCTTCAAGCTTCTCAACCTCCTCTTATTTCTTCATTATCTGAGACTTCATGACCTCTTTTGTTCTCTATACTTCTTCAAGATGGATTTTCAATGTAATTATTTCTTCTTCCAGTCTTCTCTCTTCTCGACCAAACTCTTCCTCAAGTTGGTTTAATTCATTGGTTATTTCCTTGAGATGATCCATCAGTATCTTTTCTCTCTTTTCTGCTTCTTCCTTTTGTGCTGCTATGATGGCTTCTAAACATTTCTTTTGATATTCTTGAGTTTCTTCAATTCTTCTAGCCTCTTCTAGTTGAGCTATTAAATTCTTGATGACCTACTGAACCTTTTCAGAACCTCGAACACTTTCCTTTTGGTTCATCAATTCTTTCTTGGATGACTTGTTTTCTTCTCTTTCTTTCTTTAGATATTTAATTACACTGATCAATTTTTCTCTATAATCAACTTTTGCTTCTTCATACTCTTCCTCTTCTGAATCTATCTGACACGATGAGCATATTTCTTATTGTTTTTTTTTTTGCATCTTCTTTGGCATTTTCTGAATCTGGGATGGGTGAAGAATATATGTCATGTAACTTATCCCAAATTTATTTTGCTGATGAACATTTACCAACATTTTCTCTTACCGGATTAGGTAATCCTTCCCAGATGAAATCCATTGTTGTTTTGTTATTCTTCCTCAATTACTTCTTGGCTACAGTATTTGCCCTTTTTGAACTATCATATCCTGTAACAACTGATAGCTAAATATAATGTCCATGTGCCTATAAAAATACTTTTTTCCTTATGCTCCACATATCATACTTAAAATGATTCTGACCATTAAACAGTGGTACTCCATTCTCAGAATAATCCATGATATCCTTCCAGTGGTTAAACTATTTTCTGAAGGAACCAGCTCTAATACAAATTGTTGGATTACTGAGAAGGGGAGTGAATTAGTAATAGAGAAATTTAATCCTTTTTAACCATATAATCCAAGTGTTATATCAATGTATCATTATCATCCAATAACTGCAGAATAAATAAGTAATGAACAAATGAACAATCATACACATACACAATGCACCAGTGTTTTACGTGGAAACCCAAAGCGGGAGAAAACCACAGAACGATTTTTCTTATATGTCTTGAAGAATAACATTCATTGGAAGCACCAACTTCCTTTGTTTTCTAGCTGCAACTCGAAGGAGGCTCCAACCCCCTAGTTTCTCATGCTACAAACTGAGGGAAGCTCCAACTCCCCAATTCTCTAGCTACAACCAGAAGGATTATACAACCCCTTATGTTCTCCGGCTACAACCGGAAGGTGGCTACAACCACCTATCCTTGCCCCGTCCAACCACCCTGATGTATAAGTAGAATGATGGAACCAGTGTCACACTATCACTGTGAGATATATTGTTGTAAACATGTACCAATAACCTGAACCATGCATCAACCTGTACCTCAGCCTGTAATCAACATATCCTATAAACAAGTGCATCAACCATGCACCAACCTATACCAAACAACTTGTAATCAACTTGTACCATAAACAAGTGCATCAACCATGCATCAACATGTACCTCAACATGTAATCAACATATACCATAAACAAGTGCATCAACCATGCACCAACTTGTACCAAACAACTTGTAATCAACATGTACCATAAACAAGTGCATCAACCATGCACCAACCTGTACCATGAACAAGTGCATCAACCATGCACCAAACCTGTTCAAATAACCTGTCACAACAACTTGTCCAAACAACCTATCACAACAACCTATCTCATCAATCTTATCATCCAAATCATATCTACTCACCAAGAAAACTCTCAAAGATGTGCATCAACCAAGAAAAACACAACAACTCATAATGATCACCAAGATCAATATGTGCTTCTAATAATACAAGTATGCTACATCATCCATAAACCATGTGTCAACAATACTACTAACAAGTGCATCCAACCATGTACCAAGTATGTACCAATCATGTATCAACTACTCATCAACTATGACTCGTCAAGATGTACCAACATCATCAACTATACACCTCATGTATGTGCCAACTCATCAACTACTTGTCTCAACCATGTACCCAACATGTACCTCAACCAAAAGCCCTCATCAATTTCATCATCCAAATCTTATTTATAACTCTGTAATATACCTGGTATATATGATCACATACCTACAAACCTTCCTTAACTTTAACAACTAGAGACTAGCATTTTCATCAAAATTTTCTTTAGTCTCACATGACTAGTTTTAGATTAGTCAACAACCCTAACTTGAAATAATCATAACTATGTACCTATAATGAATAAATATCTGAAAATAGGACATAATATTATTCAGTGTGTTTTATACAATTCCTTCAGGTGTCACTACTTGGAACCTCTTAGAAAAGGGGTTATAGAAAAAATGGCATACCTTGTTGAATCCTGGCTTATTCTAGAGAGTGACCTTGTAGAGCATTCCCCACATAGAATGTTTGTTGAACCGATCTGAAAATGTTACAGAGAATACTACAGACTGTAATCTAACCAACACATTTTTTCTCACTAAATTTGGATTTGTGATGAAAAAGTTATGACGTTTTTACCCAAAACACATGTTTTAGACTAGTTTCAAGACTAGCCATAAACCCTATTTTCCACAGAGTGTAACTCCAAAAATACAACGACCCACAAGCTTAAATTTTTACCACGCATACTAGGATATGTTTCCTCAATGGCATATCAATTTCATTGTCTGAATCATTCTAGGAAAAAAAATTATTTCGAAAATGGTGAGATAACCTGTAAATAACATACCTTGGAAAGCATCATCAAAAGAATTTATCCTCCCTTGAATTACGGTCTTCTTTTCTTCACCTTCCCTCTGAAATTCGGCTTATATATCCTTTGGTTACCTCAGTCACCGACAGATATTAAATATGCTCAAGTGTGATCTAAAATGAGAGAGTCTTGCCTCTTATTTATACTCTCCAAATATCTTCCTTAGAAGCATCTTCTAGGTCACTTAACCCATTTATAGGTCACTTAACCCATTTATAGGTCACTTAATCTATTTTCCTCATTTTTAGGGTTAACCACTTTCCATAATTAGAAAGTTCTCCATTACTTTATCATTTAAATATTCCTCCTTGACTTTGTCACCTCACTTTATCATTTAAATAATCTTCTTTGATTTGGTCACTTCACTTTATTATTTAAATAATCCTTCCTGACTTTGTCACTTTACTTTATCATTTAAATATTAATTTATTCTTTGCAATCTCTTTGACTTCTTTGGCCTTTTGGGGCTTCAAGCCAACATATGAGGATCCTCCAACTTTGTAAGGCCATAACTCTCAAACTGTGAGGATTTATGTGACGTTACACATACCACCAAAAATGGAATGACATATACTATCCATATAGAATAGTCTTTCCTTCAAATATATTAAAACTCATACCATTATCCATTAAACAAACTTGGGTCCATTACCCAAACCTGGGTTCTCCAACTTCTCATGGCCATAACTCTCTAACTGTGAGGCGTTATGTGATGTTCCACATACCACCAAAAATGGAATTACATGTACTATCCATCCAGAATGGTATTACCTTCAAATATCTTAAAACTCGTACCATTATACATGAAACAACCTTGGGTCCATTACCCAAACCTTTGTGCTACTGGAATTCGCTACCGGACTTTCTCCAAGGGTTGACATCAATCACTAAGGGCTGACATCTATCTACAATATCACTCTCCAATAGTTGACATCAATGACAACCAACAATCCATACCAACTATCCATCAACCTAAGCCAACTGCCTGACAATAATATATAGTGTTACCCTACCTCAAGGGTTTTCTCTATATTCTTTTGTTCATGTTATGGTGAATAGTTTATGGTTTATTCTTAGTCTTATTGAAATATATTTGCAGATATGGTATAGGTACTTAAAAATCTTGTTCTAGAGTTAACATTACGTTAGTTAGTTTACTGAATTCTCTTTTACATATTCCTTGTTCTTTGCATTCTAGTTCACACAATTTTATCATTTGTTTTTTATATATTATTACTTGTTCATCCTTCTTAAGTAGGAGACTCAGTTAATGTCAAATTGTTGTTAATGAACATGTTAATGTGTTATTATTTGACTAGAGTTGCTACAACATTCTTCATCAATTATATAGACATTCAAATATTTCTGACAACACCTCCCTTTTTTGTTAATTCTAGGTTAAGGGGTTTTATGCTATGGCTATGCCACCTTGTTGTCTACTTTTGGTGGAGGGAAAGCATTTATTCTTATGATCCCATTTATTGATCTTGATTTATGGAGAGATGCCAATACAAGAAATAACATAACAATACGAAAGAATGATGTCTTAAGAATATAATGCATTCATTCATAATTAGAATAATAAGACCCAATGCATTATAAACAATAACGTCACTCATCTTTCCATGCGGTGATCAAATTATTTTAGTGGATTATCTTTGTTGACTACTCCTATATCGAGGTACAAATATTTAGTTATTTAATACTTTTGCATGGAAAGAGATTTTGCTAACAATTGAACCATAACTTTACTAACTACAACTAAGTCAAGGTCTCCTTTCTAAAACAAAGAAGACACTGGAGATACACCTTGTAAGCCCCAACTAGATTTAGGGAAGCACCATATATATAATCCTTGATAACCTGCTCAATAGTAAAAATGAAGTGATGATATATGTGATCCTTGATAGCCTGCTCACTAGTAAACATGAAGTGTTGATGATATTAAGTGTCAAATTATTTACCCACTAGCAAAAAGAGTTTTGGCATACTTCTTTAACCACATTTGTCCTTCTAAATAAAATCATTATCAAGTATATAGGATTTTAGAATTTTTTCCTCCTCAATGAATTCCTTACTATGTGTGACATCTTATTAACAAAATCATTATCAAGTATATAGGATTTTAGCATGTCCTCCTCCATGAATTCCTTACTATGCATGACATCTTATTAACAAAATCATTATCCTCGATGAATTCCTTACTATGCATGACATCTTCACATCACATATGTACTTGATAGATGATCCAAATTTTATAAGCAGAACAAAATGAATATAGATTATTAAAATATGCTTAACATGGGATAACAGAGATACAATAAAATTGGTTTCTATTCAACAAGGAAATAAGATAAAACTATAAAATGCAACGGAAAACAAGCTTGTTGGAATGGTGGTTGCTTATCTCTTAGAAGAGATGTGATGGTTGTGCTCATTCGTAGGAAGATGAGTACAATGAGCCTCTAAAGGCCTTTTTACAATTAACATGAATGAAAAAATCTTAGACATCAAAAAACCTAACCCTGGGAGATGAAGCGCCAAAAGTCATGTGGGCCCCGTTGGGGTAAGTTAGTACATCAACTTCCTGGGGTCGTAACTTTTGCATACAATATCTATTTTAGGCGCATGATAGCCCGTTGGAAAGGTATATCTGAGGACTGCACATGTTGTTGTCAAACTCTAACTCCAGCTAGTATCTAATTGTGGTGAGCCCTGGAAACGTTGTTTAGGGCTTCAAAACGGCCCCAGAAGTCGGGGACCCGAAAACTAGGAAAACACTGCCAAACTGGAAAAATGTCAAAATGAAATAGTTGGAATAGGTTGGAGACCATCGACATCCATCTGGATCAATCCTCCCCCTTTAGGGAGCAATGGTCTCCATTGCGTTGAGTTCCCCCATCAAATGAGAAACTTTTTATTGAATTTGGCCTCGGGTGAGCCACTTGCCTTGGTACAGGAGATGCCCTTCTTTGACAACTCGATAAAGTTGGATCCTTTGTTGTCATGTTCCCTTGACTTGTGTGTCCAAAATATGATCATTGGAGGCATGTTTCATGCATTCAGGGTTGAGCTATGTTGGTGTCAATTGTTATGCTATCTCTGAGGTGTCCAATAATGGTGGGAAATATGGTCGAAGGAGAGCCACATTGAACATTGGGTGCAGGACAAGGAAAGGGGGAATGTTGAGTTCAAAATAATTTTCACCCAAAGCCTTGGTGATGGTGTAAGTTCCATAACGAAGTGGGCAAAGCTTCCAATGGGGCCCTGTAAGGCGTTCTTTCTGCAAGTGCAACCAAACTTTGTCTCCCATCTGAAACTTATGTGGCACCTGCTATTGATCATAGTGATGCAGGAGCATAGACTAAATTCAAAATCTTATCATTGGCTATTGCAAGTCAAAGTCAATTCTTTACTAAAGAGACTGGGTTCTCTTAAATTTGTTGTATTGTATTTTAGATAAGATTGAATAAATTTGTTAAGGATCTCAAATCTTGAAAAATGTAACAGTTGTAGATTAAAAAGGATTGTAGCAGGAATAGTAGAATCTAGATTGAATTCGATCCAGGTTTAGTGGATCTGAGAAACTAAATAAAATTTGTATTTAATGAAGTTGTAAACCTCGAGAGCAGAGGCAGGGGGTTAGCAGAGAGACAGACAGAGGGTTAGTTGCAGAGATTCATTAAAGAAATAAAATTTCTATTTTCTATTTTCTGAGTAAAGAGACCCCTGCATAAATTTGTTTACTGTGTATCATTTAGAAGAAGGCATTTGAATCAAGCTGCCCGGAAGGAATACATTTTCCATATTTGGTCACGTCTCAAACCATTGTGTTTAATTTGTTTGTTGTGCGTAATCAAAGGAAAAGAATTTATATCAAGATGCCCAGGAAGGATCGATTTGCATGTATTTGGAGACGCCTTTGTAAACCCGTGAGTTATTACAGGTCCTTTTGTATTTTCATTGAAATTACACTTAATATATGAATCTGTGATTATAGCCTCTGTCTAAAACCATTCTATATCATTCAGTTAAATAGGGTGTAAGTTGTAGTTGATCCATAGTTGATATCCTACCGGAAAAGTAAAGAATTTGACAGTTAGTCAAATTTAGAGGACTTGCAATTTTAGTTCATTGGCATCCTTTCACCAAGTGGTATCAAAGCATTTGGATCAGTAAATAGCTCTTGTTTATGAAGGGAAAAAATTATTTTTCACCTTTACCTTTGGAAGAAGCAAGAGAGAATTTGAATAGTAATAGTTCGAGGACAAACTTATTACCTTCAAAATAGGCATTTAGAGTTCCAGTTGGACATGGCAGAGGAGGTCGAAGAGGTAGACCTATTTCTAACATAGAAGTGATGGAGAAATTGAGAATTCTGCAAGAAGAAATGGAAGCCATGAGAGAAGCTGGAAAAAGAGATCATGAAGCAGGAGATGTCAGTGAAGCTGAACAAGAGAATGAACCAGAAGTAGAAGAAATGACAGAAGGAGAATATTGGATTGAAATTGTTAAAAGATGTCATTGGGGCTAGTTCAAAACCAAGAGTGGAGATAGTTGCATACAATGGAGGGTTAAATCTGGAAGAATTAGTTGAATGGGTAAATTCAATGGACAAGCATTTTGATTTTTCTAAAGTGCCTGAAGATAAGAAAGTAAAGTTTGTAGTAACTATACTCAATGTGTTGGATTACTGAGAGGGGGGGTGAATCAGTAATAGAGCAATTTAATCATTTTTAACCATATAATCCAAGTGTTATATCAATGAAGCATTATCATCCAATAACTGCAAAGTAAACAAGTAATGAACAAACATACACATACACAATAAACCAGTGTTTTACGTGGAAACCCAAATCGGGAGAAAACCACAGAATGTTTTTTCTTATATGTCTTGAAGAATTACATTCATTGGAAGCACCAACTTCCTTTGTTTTCCAGCTGCAATTGGAAGGAGGCTACAACCCCCTAGTTTCTCAGGCGACAACCTGAGGGAAGCTCCAACTCCCCAATTCTTTGGCTACAACCAAAAGGAGGCTACAACCCCCTATGTTCTTCGGCTACAACCGGAAGGTGGTTATAACCACCTGTCCTTGCCACGTCCTACCACCCTAAAGTAGAAGTAGAATGATGGAACCACTGTCAACCTGTCACTATGGGATATATCACTGTAAACATGTACCAATAAATCTTAACCATGCATCAACCTGTACCTCAACTTGTAATCAACCTATACCATAAACAAGTGCATCAACCATGCACTAACCTGTACCAAATAACCTGTAATCAACTTGTACCATAAACAAGTGCATCCAACCATGTAATAAGTATGTACCAATCATGTGTCAACTACTCATCAATATGTACCAACATCATCAACTATACACTTCATGTATGTGCCAACTCATCAACTACTTGTCTCAACCATGTACTCAACATGTACCTCAACCAAAAGCCCTCATCAATTTCATCATTCAAATCTGATTTGTAGCTCTGTAATAGACCTGGTGTATATGATCACATTCCTACAAACCTTCCTTAACTTCAACAACAAGAGACTAGCGTTTTCATCAAACTTTTCTTTAGTCTCACATGCCTAGTTTTGGATTAGTCAACAATCCTAACTTGAAGTAATCATAACTTTGTACCTGTAATGTATAAAGATAAGAAACTGATGAAAAATATTCTTAAGTGTGTTTTATGCAATTCCTCCAGGTTTCACTACTTGGAACCTCTCAAAAAAGGAGGTATAGCAAAAATGGCATACCTTGTTGAATTTTGGCTTATTCTAGAGAGATATCTTGTAGAGTGTGCCCCGCACGGAATATTTGTTGAATTGATATGAAAATATTACATAGAATTCTAGATATTGTACCCTAACCAACACATTTTATTTCACTGAATTTGGATATGTTATGAATAAGTTGTGACGTTTTTACCCGAAACATCTGTTTTTGACTAGTTTCAGGACTAGCCACAAACCCTATTTTCCACAGAGTGTAACTCCAAAAATAAAATGACCCACAAGATGAATTTTTTACCACAGATACTTGGATATGTTTTAGCAATTTCATAGTAATTTCATGGTCTGAATCATTATAGAAAGAAAGTTATGGATAAAATGGTGAGATGACCTATAAATAACATACCTTAGAAAGAACCATCAAAAGAATTTATCCTTCCTTCCATTTCGGCCTTCTTTTTTTCACCTTCCCTCAAAATTTTGGCTTATATATCCTTGGTTACTTCAAACACCTATAGATATTCAATATACTCAAGTGTGATTAAAATGAGAGAGCCTTGCCTCTTATTTATACTCTCCAAGTAGCTTCCTTAAAAACATCTTCTAGGTCACTTGGCCCCATTTTCCTTATTTTAGGGTTAACCCACTTCTAATTTCTCCATTAAATTTATTATTAAAATAATTTATTTTGTATTCACTTTGAATTATAATGCACTCATTACTTCACTTTATTATTTACCTTTTAAAATCTTTTAAACCACTTTGACTACTTTGACCTTTTAGGGCTTCTAGATGACATATGAGGGTCCTCCAACTTCGTAAGGCCATAACTCTCAAAACGTGAGGAGTTATGTGATGTTCCACATACCACCAGAAATGGAATGACATGTACTATCCATATAGAATAGTATTATCTAAAAATATATCATAACTCATACAGTTATCCATCAAACAAACTTGGGTCCATTACCCAAACCCGGGGTCTCCAACTTCTCATGGCCATAACTCTTTAATTGTGACGAGTTATGTGGCATTCCACATACTACCGGAAATGGAATGACAAGCACTATCCATCTAGGATATCATTATTCCAGAATTAAGCATGGGTTCTCTTACTCCGCAAAGCGTCTTCCCGTGAGGGCTTTCACCATAAGGGGACCACTTTGGAGTTCATCCATCTTTACTTCTTATCAACCATGACAAGACAATAATGAGTCATATTTACATCAAACAATAT
>ML792686.1:225226-254729 GCA_009831015.1 Picea engelmannii
GGAGGTTCTTCACTGCACTCGATGCAGGAATCTCACGGCCTAAGCAGAGAAACAATTGAAACTCATTCTCTCAGGTTCCTGACCTGATATGCAATCACATATGCAGCATATAACAGATACGCATAAAAGGAAGCAAGTAAACATAAGCATAACTTCAACAACACAAAAGTATCAAACACATCCATGGAAATTGAATCAGTGTTTCCTATTAATTCAATTGACTGTACATGGAGGGTTCTTCACAATCTTTCTTTTCTCTCTACCTTCTCTTGTGTGTATGAATCTGAATGATCAAAATATGATACACGGGAGGGTGTCTATATCCCGTTTTCCCTCTTCAAACTAAAACTGTCTAATCTACAGTTAATTATTCTATCTACCTGCATTAATTCTAAGTAAATGCCTCAGCTACCTAAGGACTAGAGCTTATCCGCTCAACGTCCGTTACAAGGTACGGTGCGCTTCATCTTATCAAGACATTTATGTTTGGCGCAGCCATATATTACAATGGTTCAAAGCTTGGATGCTGGCGCTTTCCAGCTATTCCTTTTCTTCCACGCGCTGGCTCGCTTGGTGACGTGTAGATGCTCCTGCATCATAGGTGTGTTTGTTTTGGTGAACGGATTTTTCTTCTAGTCTCAACTCCTGGATCTTTGTTTCCAATAATCTGATCTGAAGGATGATTCTTCTGTACTCATTTGCTAGGTGTCTTTGGAGATACTTTCTGAAACTCTCTTCTACTTCTGTCTAATTCTCTTCATCTTCATCTTCCTCTTCTACTTCTTTTTCATCTTCTTCTTCGAAAAGTTGTTCCAATGATTTGTTTTCTTCTTCCTTTGATTCTAGTCTGCATGTTTCATCAATTGTTACATTGATGTTTTCCACAACTTTGTTCAATCTTAGATTGTAACACTTGTATGTTTTCCTTGTACTTGAGTAACCAACAAGTATTCATTTGTCCACACGAGAGTCAAACTTTCCCATTCTTCCATCTTCTCTTTTGATGTAGTATTTGCTTCCAAAAACTCTGAATTGCTTCACATTTGTTGGTCTTCTTTTCCATAGCTCGTAGGGAGTTTTATCAGTGTTGTTTCTTAGCATTACTCTGTTTTGAATGTGAACTTTTGTATGCCCTACCTATGTTCAAAATATATCTATCAATTTGGAATCCATTATCATTGTTCGAGCCATTTCTTGTACTGTCATGTTCTTTCTTTCAACAATTCAATTCTGTTGAGGTGTCCTGGCAACGGAGAATTGCCTTTTTATTCCATGAAGGCTACAGTAGTCCATAAATTCCTTTGAAGTGAACTCTCCTCCATTATCATATCTCAAACATTTGATTCTTGAATCCATCTTAATTTCAACCATGTCCTTGTAGATCTTGAAGTTTTCAAAAGCTTCTGACTTGTTCTTGAGAAAGCAAACTATAGTCATTCTTGTATAATCATCAACTAATAACATAAATTATTTTTCACCTTTTAAGCCCTTTGTTGTAGTTGGTCCAACTAGATCAGTGTGCACAATTTCCAGTGGCCTTGTTGTTGAATATTCCTTTGATTTGAACTTGGTCTTTGTTTGTTTTCCTTGTTGACAATGCTTGCATAAAGTGTTGGTTGGTTTCATGATCTGGGGCATTTCTCTGACTGCTTCTCTTTTGTTGACGTTGACAAGGTTATCAAAATGCATGTGACCCATTCTTCTATGCCATAGCCAACTTTCATCTTCCCTTCCTAGACAACACTTTTCATTTCCAATTTCACTTGACACATATATGTTGTTTGAAGTTCTTGCAGCTGTACCAACCAATTTCCCTGAACTTTCTTTTCTTATCGCACATTTTTCTGAATCGAAAGTAAGTTTATGACCTTGGTCACACATTTGACTCACACTTAAAAGACTATGTTTTATATCTTCTACCAGTAGAACATTTTGTGCCTTTTCATTCCTGTTCCCAATTTGGACTATGCCTTCTCCAATGATTTTGGATGAATTATCATTTTCGAAGGAGACCGATCCATTTTTTTCTTTTTGTAATGTAAGAAATTTGTCTTTATCACCTATCATGTGTTTTGAACATCCACTGTCAACATACCAACTATGTTTCTTCTGCTTAGCTTGTAGAGCGATTGTGCATTCTTCATTGTTATACTAATCTTGTTTTCTTATCCATGACATTTTATGAGGTTCTTGTCTGTGACTGTTGTTATTTTGTTGAGGTTCTTTAGGAGGGATTGTCATTCTACAATCCTTGGCCATGTGTCCAAAATTGTTACATTTGTAACACTCCACTTCAATGCTCAAAGATTCAAACATGTTGTAAATTCTTCTTTGTGTGTCACTAGGTCTCCTTGAATAATCCCTTTGTGTATAACTCTCAAAGTTGTTATTGTTCCTGTTGTTAGATATGCAATTCACAGCTTTATGTCCAAAATTATTACATGCATAACATAAACCAAAAAATATAGTTTGATACCTGGGAGTTGAAGATCTTCTTAAAGGAGGTGCTCTTATGAATCCTTCTTCTTATTGAGGCCTATATGTCTGTTGTTGATTCTAAAATCTGAATCTTCTTGGTGGAGGAGTGTCCCTGTAATCTTCCTTGTATATCTTCCTATCCTCTTTGATTGTTTCTGCATAGCTCTTTGGATTTGTTTCTTGCTATGTTTTTTTGGAGCTTGATCCCTCTTCTGTCTGATTGTATCCAAGTCTGGACTTGTCAAGATGAGATTTTTTACGACTGATAATGTCATTCAGAACTTTTAAGCTATTCTGCATGTTTTTCTTTTGAATATCCTTTCTTAGTGTGACAACCTCTGCTTCCAAGTTTCCAATGATCTTGTCCTTTTCTTCTAGTTGTTCTTTGAGTGCTTCTTCAATTATTTTATCTTCTTCTATTTGAACCTTCAATTTTGTGATCATTTGTTCTAGTTCTCGAGTGTCATTTTTCTTGTCTAGTTCTGCTTGCAATTTCTTGTTTTTCTTCTTTTCTCTTCTGATAAATTCTATGGCACACATTAATTCTTCTCGATAGTCAACTTCTGCCTCTTCAATTTCTTCTTCAACTTCTTCACATTCTTCTTCGGCTTCTTCATATTCTTCTTTGGAGTCTTCTTTGTCAGAGTCTTTTACTGCCATGAATAGAACTCTTCATGTCTCATTGTCACTGACTTCATCTTCATCTGATGATGAGATGTCTTCTTTGGTGTATAAGCTTTTATTGAAAACTTTCTTTGTAGTTCCTTTTCCTTTATATGTGTGTTTTCTTTTTGAGTAACCTTCATCATTTCTCTTTTTCTTATGAGGACATTTGTTATCAAAATGACCAATACCATCACAATTAAAAAAAATTAAAGGGATCTTACCTCTATACCTACCATTGGTTCCCTTGTTCAGTCTTTTGATGAACTTGGCCACTTCTTCATCATCTTCCGAGGCGTCACTGTTGCTGCTATATTCTTCTTGTTCCTTTTTCTTTTGCTTTGATCTTTTGGATGCCTTGAAGGCTGATTCTTTTACATCTGGATTTTCCTGCTCAGTTCTCATTTCATATGCTGTGAAGATTCCATGCAGTTCGTCCATGCTTATTGAGTCCAAATCCGATATTCTTCTAGTGTTGATATCTTAGGGTTGAATCTCATAGGAAGAGATCTTAGTATATTTTGAACAATTGCGGATTCTTCAATTTATTCTCCCAATCCTATGATTGCATTCACTATTTCATCAACTCGTAATAAGTAGGCTGCGATATCTTCATCTTCCTTCATTTTTAGTTGTTCGAACTGACCTCTGTAAGTCTAAAGCTTTGCTGCTTTGAATTTTGTATCTCCTTCATAAATTTTTCAAAGCTTGTCCCAAATATCTTTAGCGGATTTACAGTGTGCAACTTTGGTGAATATCGTATCACTGAGACCATTCAAAAGTGCATTTGTGGCTTTGGAATTATTCTCACCGAGTTTTATTTCTTTATCATTTGTTGGTGGAACTGCTGGTATTGTGTATCCATCTACAATTGATTGCCAAACTTGAAATCCTTGTGCATGTATATATGTCCTCATCCTTATGCTCCAAAAAGCATACTTATGTCCATCAAACTGTGGTATTCCATTTTTATATGAGTTGGTACTCTCCATGATCTACCTTTCAATGGTTAAACTGATTTCTAAAGGAACCTTCTCTAAAACCAATTGTTGGATTACTGAGAGGGGGGTGAATCAATAATAGAGAAATTTAATCCTTTTTAACCATATAATCCAAGTGTTATATCAATGAAGCATTATTCTCCAATAGCTGCAGAGTAAATAAAAAATGAACAAATGAACAAGCATACACATACACAGTACACCAGTGTTTTACGTGGAAACCCAAATCGGGAGAAAACCACAGAATTCTTTTTCTTATATGTCTTGAAGAATTACATTCATTGGAAGCACCAACTTCCTTTGTTTTCCAGCTGCAACTGGAAGGAGGCTCCAACCCCCTATTTTCTTAGGCTACAACCTGAGGGAAGCTCCAACTCCCCAATTCTCTGGCTACAACCAGAAGGAGGCTACAACCCCCTACGTTCTTCGGCTACAACTAGAAGGTGGCTACAACCACCTGTCCTTGCCCGTCCTGCCACCCTAAAGTAGAAGTAGAATGATGGAACCACTTTAAACCTGTCACTATGAGATATACTATTGTAAACCTGTACCAATAAATCTGAACCATGCATCAACCATGCATCAACCTGTACCTCAACCTGTAATCAACATGTACCATAAACAAGTGCATCAACCATGCACCAACCTGTACCAAATAAATTGTAATCAACTTGTACCATAAACAAGTGCATCCAATCATGTACCAAGTATGTACCAATCATGTGTCAAATACTCATCAACTATGACTCATCAATATGTACCAACATCATCAACTATACACCTCATGTATGTGCCAACTCAACAACTACTTGTCTCAACCATGTACTCAACATGTACCTCAACCAAAAGCCCTCATCAATTTCATCATCAAAATATGATTTGTAGATCTGTAATAGACCTTTTGTATATGATCAAATTTCTACAAACCTTCCTTAACTTCAACAACAAGAGACTAGTGTTTTCATCAAACTTTTCTTTAGTCTCACATGCCTAGTTTTGGATTAGTCAACAACCCTAACTTGAAGTAATCATAACTTTGTACCTGTAATTTATAAAGATATGAAACTGATACACAATGTTATTAAATGTGTTTTATGCAATTTCTCCTAGTGTCACTACTTGGAACCTCTCATAAAAGGAGTTATAGCAAAAATGGCATACCTTGTTGAATTATGGCTTATTCTAGAGAGAGACCTTGTAGAGCGTGCCTCGCACGAACTATTTGTTGAATTGATCTAAAACTATTAAAAAGAATACTATAGACTGTACCCTAACCAACACATTTGGTTTCACTGAATTTGGATCTGTTATGAAGAAGTTATGACGTTTTTACCCAAAACACCTATTTTTGACTAGTTTCAAGACTAGCCACAAACCCTATTTTCCACGAAGTGTAACTCCAAAAATACAATGACCCACAAGCTGAATTTTTTACCACAGATACTTGGATATGTTTTATCAATGGAATATCAATTTCATGGTCTGAATCATTATAGAAAAAAACGTTATAGTGAAAATGGTGAGATGACCTATAAATAACATACCTTAGAAAGCACCATCAAAAGAATTTATCCTTCCTTGCATTTCGGCCTTATTTTCTTCACCTTCCCTTAGAATTTCGGCTTAGATATCCTTGGTTACCTTAGACACCTATATATATTCAATATGCTCAAGTTTGATTAAAATGAGAGAGACTTGCCTCTTATTTATACTCTCCAAGTAGCTTCCTTAAAAACATCTTCTAGGTCACTTGGCCCCACTTTCCTTATTTTAGGGTTAACCCGCTTCTAATTTCTCCATTAAATTTATTATTGAAATAATTTATTTTGTATTCACTTTGAATTATAATACATGCATTACTTCACTTTATTATTTACCTTTTAAAATCTCTTAAACCACTTTGACTACTTTGACCTTTTAGGGCTTCTAGATGACATATGAGGGTCCTCCAACTTCGTAAGGCCATAACTCTCAAAGCGTGAGGAGTTATGTGACATTCCACATACCGCCAGAAATGGAATGACATGTACTATCCATATAGAATAGTATTATCTAAAAATATATCATAACTCATACTGTTATCCATGAAATAAACTTGGGTCCAATACCCAAACTTGGGGTCTACAACTTCTCATGGACATAACTCTCTAACCGTGAGGAGTTATGTGACATTCCACATACCACCGGAAATGGAATGACAAGAACTATCCATCTAGGATATCATTATTCCACAATTAAGCATGGGTTCTCTTACTCCGCAAAGCATCTTCCCATGAGGGCTTTCACCATACGGGGACCACTTTGGAGTTCATCCATCTTTACTTCTTATCAAACATGACAAGACAATAATGAGTTATATTTACATCAAACAATCTTGGGTCCATTACCCAAACCTTTATGTTGTGAGGATTTCTTCAAGGTTTGACATCAATGACAACCAACCTTAATCAACACAATGGACATGCTTTACTTTGGTGGGATGGTGTACAAGTAGAAAGGAGAAGACTGCACAAACAGTCAATCAAAAGTTGGAGCAGAATGATTGCCAAGTTGAAGGACAAATTTCTACCCAGAGATTATCAACTAGATTTGTATAGGCAAATCCATAACTTGAGACAGAGACTGCTTATGGTCAGGGAGTATACAGAGGAATTTTACAAGGTAAACATTAGAGCTAGATACACAAAAGATAATTCTGAGAAGGTAGCCAGATACATGAATGGTCTTAGATTAGACATTCAGGATGAGATGAGTTTAATTTCACCTAAATCAGTTGAAGAAGCATACCAATGTGCTTTGAGAGTGGAGTAGAAACTGAATAGGAGAAATAACTCAAGGAAGGGGAAAGGTCAGGCTTACAGAAGTAAGGGACCACAGACTGAAAAGGGAAAATTTTTAGTTCAGAAGGAAGGAGTTGAATCATCAAGTCAGCTAGAACAAACTCATAGAGGAAGAGACTTCAGAGGAAGAAGATCTTTTCAAAGAGGTCGAGGAGAGGCAGAAATCATGAGGTTAGATGTTACAAATGTGGAAAGGCGGGACATATGTCATGGGATTGTCCAGAGGGAGTTGCAAGACAAGGGAATGTTCAGATTACAAAAGTTGATAATGAACAGAGAATACCTAATGACCATGTTGAAGTTCCAGAGGCAGGAGAGGCCTTATTGATGAGAAAAACTTTGTTGAAACCAAACAAGGAGATACATGAACCAGCACAGAGGAAGCGTTTGTTCAGGACAATGTGAAAATCTCAAGGTAAGTGATGTAAATTGATTATTGATAATGGCAGTACTAGTAATCTAGTTTCTATAGAGATGGTTGAGAAGTTGGGATTACAGAAAGAAAATCATCCTACACCCTACAGAGTTTCCTGGTTGTAGAAGGGACACCATGTGCTAGTCAATGAGCAATGCAAAGTTGATTTCCAAATTGGGAATTACAAGGATCAAGTTTTATGTGATGTGATACCAATGGATGTGTGTCATGTGTTATTGGGTAGGCCATGGCAGTATGACAGGAATGTAATATACAATGGCAAAGAAAACACTTTTGTCTTGGAGAAGGAAGGAAAAAGACATACTCTCGTTCCCCTAAAGGATGAGAAGGTAGAGGAACAAACTAGTCCAAAATTATTGTTGGTGAAAGAGAAAGAATTTATGGAACAGTTGCAAGAACAAGAAGTAAGTATTGTTATTGTTGGTAAACCTAGAACTGTTATAACCAACACTAGAATAGATGAATTGCCTGTTGAAATTCAGAAATTACTAGAGGAGTATGTAGACATAGTTGTGGATGATTTTCCAGATGAACTACCACCTATTAGAAGTATCAATCATCATATAGATCTGATTATTGGAGCTAGTTTGCCAAACAAAGTTGCTTACAGAATGACTCCAGCAAAAAATGCAGAGATCAGCAGACAAGTGCGGGAATTTTTGAACAAAGGATTGGTTAGAGAAAGTTTGAGCCCTTGTGTTGTACCAACAGTGTTGAGTCCTAAGAAAGGAGGAGAATGGAGGATGTGTACAGATTCCAAAGCCATAAAAAAATCACTATCAGGTATCGATTTCCTTTACCTAGGATGGATGATTTAATGGATTGCTTGAGTGGTGCCCAATATTTTTCTAAAATAGATCTGAAAAGTGGATATCATCAGATAAGAATGAGAGAAGGTGATGAATGGAAAACAACTTTGAAAACTAACACTGCGTCATATGAATGGCTAGTTATGCCTTTTGGGTTAACTAATGCACCTAGTACTTTTATGAGATTGATGAATGAAGTGCTTAAAGAATTCATAGGAAAGTTTGCCATAGTTTATTTGGATGGTATTTTTGTTTTCAACAAAACAAGAGAAGAACATGTTAGGCATTTAAATTTGGTTATGAAGAAATTGCATGAAGAGAAACTCGTGATAAATTTGAAGAAGTGTTTCTTTATGAAGAAGGAATTGATTTATTTAGGATTTGTAATTTCACAAGAAGGATTGAAAATGGATCCAAAGAAAGTAAAAGCAATTTCAGATTGGTCATCTCCAAGGAATGTTTTCGAGGTAAGAAGTTTTCATGGATTGGCAAGTTTTTATAGAAAATTCATAAGAAAATTTAGTGGAATATGTGCTCCAATCTTAGATATAGTGAAGAAAGAGAAACAACCATTCAAATGGAGTGTTGCAGCAGAGAAGAGATTTAAATTGTTGAAGGAAAATATCACTGAGAAGCTTGTTTTATCTCTCCCAGACTTCAGCAAATTGTTTTTTGTTAGATGTGATGCTAGTGGACATGCTATTGGAGGAGTATTGAGTCAGGATAATAAACCAGTAGCATATTTTAGTGAGAAACTGAACGAAGAAAAATAGAAGTACTCTACCTATGATAAAGAATTCTATGCAGTCATTCAATCTCTGAAGAAATGGAGGCATTACCTTATGCCTGGAGAATTTGTTTTATATTCTGACAATCATGCTTTGCAATTCATAACTAAGCAGGGAAAGTTAAATCAGAAACATGCTAAATGGGTTGAGTTTATGCAGAATTTTACTTTTGTTTTAAAGCATATCAGTGGAAATTCTAACAAGGTTGCAGATGCTTTGAGCAGAAGATGTTTAGTTTTGCAGGAATTCCAAGTAAACGTTCTTGGATTAGAGCATTTGAAAGACATGTATGCAGAAGATGTTGATTTTAAAGAAGCTTATGAAGCTTGTCAGAACCAAGTATTCAAAGACAGAAGCCCATGGATAGACTTCATGTTGCAAGAAGGATTATTGTTCAAAGGAATCAAATTGTGCATTCCTAAATGCTCAATGAGAGAGAATTTGTTGAAGGAGAAGCATAGTGGAAGACTTGCTGGTCATTTTGGAAATGACAAAACATATGCTCAATTGAATAATTTTTACTATTGGCTAGGAATGAGAGCAGATGTGCAGAGATTTGTTGGAAGATGTCAAATCTGTCAGCATGCAAAGGGGAGACAACAGAATGCAGGATTATATCAGCCATTACCTATTCCAAAGAAACCTTGGGATGTTGTAAGCATGGATTTTGTTCTAGGATTGCCAAGAACACAGAGAGGTAATGATTCCATATTTGTTGTAGTGGATAGATTCTCAAAATGGCACATTTTGTTCCTTGTACTAAAACTAGTGATGCCACTCTCATTGCAAATCTGTTTTTCAAAGAAATAGTAAGACTTCATGGTCTTCCTATGAGTATAGTTTATGACAGAGATACTAAGTTTGTTGGACATTTTTGGAGGATGTTGTGGAAGAAATTGGGGATAGATATTAACTTTAGTTCAGCTTACCATCCTCAGACTGATGGGAAAACTGAAGTTACAAACAGAATCTTGGGTAATATTCTGAAAAGTTTGGTTAGTGAACATCCTAATCAGTGGGATTTACATTTACCATAGGCTGAGTTTTCTTATAATGATTCACCTAATAGAAGTATAGGTTTGAGTCCTTTTAAAATTGTTTATGGGACAAATCCTATAGGAGTGTTTGAGCTCAGAGACTTGGGAATGATGGAGAAAAGAAGTGCAAATGCAGAGGAATTTTCTTTGGACATGCAAAAGTTGCATGAGCAGGTTAAAAAACAATTGCAGGAGAACAGTCTTAAGTATAAACAAAGGGAAGATTTGAAGAGAAGAGAAGTGAATTTTGAAGAAGGTGATTTGGTATTAGCATATCTGAGAAAAGAAAGGTTTCCTAGAGGTACTTATAATAAATTGAAGGTTAAGAAAATTGGACCTTATAAAATCTTGAGGAAATTTTCAGCAAATGCTTATGAAATTGAACTTCCAGGTGATATAGGAATATCACCTATCTTTAATGTTGCAGATTTGTATCCTTACAAAGAATCTGAAGCAGAAAATTCATCAACAAATGGTCTAGAAAAAAGTGTTGGACAACCAGTTAAGTGGCAAAAACAGATTCCTACTGTGCAAAAGCTGGAAATGGAGAAGATTTTGGACACTAGATTGTTGAAGAAGACTAGAGTACAGGAGTACTATGAATACCTAGTTAAATGGAAGAATCATCCACTTGAAGATGCTACATGGGTCACTGTTGCACTCATACAAAAAAGTGGCAGTACTGTAGAAGGACTCATGAACAAGAGTTCATGAATTTTTTTGACCTGAGTAGTCTGATGCAGGAGCATAGGCTAAATTTAAAAGCTTGTCATTGGCTATTGCAAGTCAAAGCCAATTCTTTACTAAAGAGACTGGGTTCTCTTAAATTTGTTTTATTGTATTTTAGATAAGATTGAATAAATTTGTTAAGGATCTCGAATCTTGAAAAATGTAACAGTTGTAGATTAATAAGGATTGTAGCAAGATCAGTAGGATCTAGATTGAATTCGATCCAGGTTTAGTGGATCTGAGAAACTAAATAAAATTTGTATTTAATGAAGTTGTAAACCTCGAGAGCAGAGGCAGGGGGTTAGCAGAGAGACAGACAGAGGGTTAGTTGCGGAGATTCGTTGAAGAAATAAAATATATATATATATATTCTGAGTAAAGAGACCCCTGGCTAAGTTTGTTTACTGTGTATGATTCGGAAGAAGGCATTCAAATCAAGTTGCCCAGAAGGAATACATTTTCCAGATTTGGGGACATCTGGAACCATTTTGTTTAATCTATTTTTTGTGCGTAATCAAAGGAAAAGAATTTATATCAAGTTGCCCAGGAAGGATAGATTTGCATGTATTTGGAGACGCCTTTGTAAATCCGTGAGTTATTATAGGTCCTTTTGTATTTGCATTGAAATTACACTTAATCTATGAATCTGTGATTATAGCCTCTGTCGAAAACCATTTTATACCATTCAGTTAAACAGGGTGTAAGTTGTAGCTGATCCATAGTTGATATCCTACCGGAAAAGTAAATAATTTAACAGTTAGTCAAATTTAGAGGACTTGTAATTTTAGTTAATTGACATCCTTGCACCACGTAGCGTTGCTTGTACTTGGAATTGGACTTCTGTAAAATATCATGAACCTGTTGGCGGATTTGTTGGATCTACTCAATGAATTAGGTGGCTTTGTCAGCGTCAGTTGGAGCAGGGGATGAGTCTATTGAGATGGACGCAAGGGGTAGTGCAACATCCATGGGACCCAATGGTTGGAATCCCAACCCCACCTGAAAGGGGCTATGGTCGGTTGAGATATGTAGGGATCGGTTGTAGCTATGTTTAACATGGGGAAGACTCTCATCCCATGTGCGCAGATGCTTGTAATTGTACATGCGCAGGATATGCATGATCATTCGATTGACGACCTCAGTTTGGCCATCTATCCAGGGGTGGAAAGAACTGGATTTGGTGAGCTTGGTGTCCAGCAATGACTAGAGGCTCAACCATATTGTGCTAAGGAACCAACTATCCCGATATGATACAATTGTTTGTGGGATTCCAAAATGTACCCATACTTTTTCAAAGAAGATCTTGCTAGTGACCTCTGATGTGATGCTCTTCTTACAGGTGGCCAGAATCGCCATCTTAGAAAAGAGATCAACAACCAAAAAAAAAATTCATTTCCCCTCTTAGTGGATGGAAGGCCCGACATGTAGTCCATTGAGATGGATTCCCATGGCCTGTTAGGAGTAGGCAGAGGGGTGTACAGACCCTATTTCTTAGTGGTTGGTTTGGAAATAGCACAGGAACTGTAGGACCTGATATACTTGCCCACGTCCTATCGAATTTTCGTCCAGTAGAAATGTTTCTACAGTATTGTCATTGTCTTTTCGATGCCAAAGTGTCATGTCACCCGACTGTAGTGGGATTCCCAAATCAACTTCGCTCGCTCGCTTGATGGAATGTGGAGATGTCCCAGATGGCACAAAATCTCGTCGTGAAGATGGAAATTAGCGACAATTGAGTTTTCGCCCAACATTTGGTAGGTGGTGGAGAAGTTAGGGTCTGTCTCATAGAGGTGGGGCCATATGGAGGTCTTGTGGCTGTAAAATTCTAGCACCGTGGTGACTGTCGCGATTGGAGGTCTACTGAGGAAATCAGCAACTCGGTTGGTACTTCATGTTTTATACTTTATGTTGAGGTGGATTTGTTGCAAGTATGTGGACCACTTCCGATGGAAGTCATTCTGCAATTTGCCTTGTGTATGCATGAACGGCAACAGATTATGATCAGTGTGGATGAATATCTCCTTCCCAAGAATGTAATGTCTCCACTGGCGGCAGGCTTGCATAATGGAGTACATTTATTTTTTGTAAGTAGGGTACTTATGGAAAGCATTTTATAGTGTCTCACTATGATAGGCCATAGGTTGGTCGTGCAGAGTGAGAACGGCACCCACAGCATAGTCTGAAGCATCTGTCTTGATCTCAAAGGGTTGTTGCAGGTCTGGTAATGAAAGTATTGGGGTTGAGCACAAGCACTGCTTCAAATCATTGAACACTTGTTGTTGGGACAGGCCCCCCACAAATTTTTCCTTACCACCACCCCTGGTTACTTGGATGAGGGCCCATGCAATATGGGAGAATCCCAACACGAATATGCTATAGAAATTGGCAAGGCCCAAGAATCTTTGAAGCTCAATGAGTGTGGTTGGGTTTGGCCAGTCACGGATGACCTGGATCTTGGTTGGATACACATGTACACCATGTTGATCAATGATGTATCCCAGGTAATGGACCATTTCCATGATGAAGGGGAATTTTTCCAAGTTGGCATATAGCTTGTGTTGTCGCATGGGTGTGCAGAGCCTGTTGAATATGTTGCAAGTGTTCCTCCCAAGTCTTTTTGTAGATGAGTATGTCATCCAAATACACCACTACAAAAGTATTGGTTAATGGTCATAGGATATCATCCATCATCCTCATGAAAAGTTTTGGAGCATTTTTCAAATGAAAGGGCATGACCAGTCATTCAAAAAGACCTTCTTTTGACTTGAAGGTGGTCTTCCATGCATATATTTGTTTTATTGGGACCTGGTGGTAGCCAGACTTCAAATCAATATTACTGAAGTACTTGACCCCCGTGAGCTTATCAAGGAGGTCGTCGATTCAAGGAATCGGATGTTAGTTCCTGACTGTGATTTTATTCAGGGCCCAGTAATCAATGCAGAGTCACCAGGTCTCGTCTTTCTTCTGCACCAGCACGATTGGGCTCCCACAAGGCGATGAGCTGGGATGGATGTGCCCCTTGTGGAGTAGTTCTTGGATCTATTGATTAATCTCCTCGTTCTCTAATAGAGAGAGGTGGTAGACTGGACCATTAGGCAGTGGTGCGTCGGGGGTCAGATCGATGGGATTCTTGACCTGATAGTGTAGAGGTACCCCGGTAGGTGAGGAGAAGATATCTAAACATTCTTCCACAACCTTATCCATTTGATTTTTTTGTGTGCAGAGGTTGGCCGCGAAGGCCCTGGATGCAGCTGTGATATTTTTCTCACTCTGAGAGAGAATCAAGAAGAAGAAAAACTTCCCAGTCTAAGAGATGAACTTCCTGCATTGCTTGGCAGAGATCAAGGAAATAGCACTACATGGGACTGCCTCAGTATCCTGTACAATTTCTTTTTCAAAGTAATAATAACACTTTGAGGCCTACACTCATATACAACATTGCATTTCCATAAATATGGTTGACCCAAAATAACATTACAAACTTTGAGAGGAGCAACATCACATAATACCTCATCTTTGAAGGGCTTGATGTCGTATGGCAAGCATCACTGTGGGCTGACACGAAGATCTCTTCCTTGGCGGAGCCATCCAATGGTGTATGGTTGTGGGTGCAGCGTTTTCGACAGGGCTAGTCGCTTGACGACCTCTGATGAGATGAGGTTCTTCTCGTTACCACTATCAATGATGAAGTGCAGCGGGGTACCCTTCACCCACATTTGTGAATGAAAAAGGCGCTCTCCTTCCTCTGGCTCATCCGGTTCACCAGGTTGGAGCTTGGTGGTAGCAACGGTAACACTGGGTTTCTCATCAATGATAAGTCTCCCCCTTTTTGGTTCTGACTCAGATTCAGAACCTGCATCTGATTCAGAGGCTTTCACCTCAACCACTAGCGAATGATTTGAGTGACAATCAGCAGTGTTATGCCAGGGGATCTTATGGAAGTCGCACAACTTCCCGATATCTTTATTTGTCTTTCTTGTGTCCTTCTTTGCTTATGGCTTGGATTGTTTGTCCTAAGGATTTCCATATTTTATCTGTCCTTTGTTCTATGGGTTGGGGCCACCCTTTCCTTGCTTTTTCTATGAGGGGTTTCGAGACCCAAATTGTCGTATCTTTTGTTTAAGCTTCTGCTCAATTTTGATAGCATATCAGTAGGCCGCGCCCAAGGACAAGATTTCCAAAAAATCTATTTCATCTTAGATGTATCTATGCAGACCACCAAGATACTTGAGCACCATGTGTCGCTCATAATATTTGATACCCAGCTTGGTGTGCAAGGTATGGAAGATATTTGTGAACTCGAGCACTTCTTGGTCTCTTTCATGTTGTAGTGTGGTCCATTTTGTATACAGGTCGTCATAACTTCTGACAGGGTAGTATTATTCCTTAATAGAATCCCTGAAGGACTCCCAGGTGATCGTGACTGTAAATAATGAGGGTTCCTCTATTTCCTTTTTCTCACAGAAATTTTCCCACCAATCTTTGACATGGGGAATGGCTTTGATGAGCCCAAAATTAATCTTTTCTCTATTCAAAAAGTTATGGACATGGAAATACCCTTCTAGTAGATTCAACCATTTTTCTACAGCATCTGTGTCTATCTGACCTTCAAATATAGGAATATCAAAGTTGATTCATACCTTGAAGGGGGCGGTGCCTCTGCTTGAGGAAGATGTGTCGCATGTTGGTATTCGTGGAAGGATTTGCGCAAAACTATCCATCATATCGTTCCTCTGTTGCGTGTGGGATTCATCGAGCAACGTTTTGAAAGGATCTCGTGTTCGAGCATCTTTCTCCTAACATGAGAGGTCGCTTGGGTGTGTGAGAGCTTTTGTCCTCAAGAGAAAAAGGCTTGAGACCCAATTCTTTGTACCCTGACCTCATTGGGGACATGCATTAAGAACGACAAGGAGCAGACCGCTCTGATACCACTGATCCAGATTTTATGCGCAGAACGAAATGAATATAGATTATTATTAAAATATGCTTAACATAGAATAACATAGATATAGTAAAATTGGTTTCTATTAAATAAGGAAATAAGTTGAAACTGTAAACAGCAACAGAAAACAAGCTTGTTGGAAAGGTGGTGGCTTATCTCTGAGAAGAGATGTGACAGCTATGCTCATTTGCAGGAAGATGAGTACAATGATTCTCTTAAGGCCTTTTTACAATAAACATGAATGCCAAAACACTATACATCCAAAAACCTAACCCTAGGAGATGAAGCGCCAAAATTCATGTGGGCCCCTTTGGGGTAAGTTAGTACATCAACTTCATGGGGTCGTAACTTTTGCATACGATCTTCATTTTAGGCGCACGATATCCTGTTGGAAAGGCCTATCCAAGGATTGCACATGTTGTCGTTAGAATTTGACTTCATCTATATTCTAATTGTGGTGATCCCTAAAAACGTTGTTTATGACCTCAAAACGGCCTTAGAAGTCGGGAACTCGAAAACTAGGAAAAATTGGCAAACTGGAAAACTGCCAAAATGAACCAGTTGGAATAGGTGGGAGGCCACCGACATCCATATGGATCAATAGATTTATTAACACATTTTTGAAAGCAGTAAACAAGAGTTAAATATCATCGTTATAATCTCAATACATATATACACATTGAATCTTATAAAGGCCAACAATCATAAAGGGCTATATTCATTAATGAGGAGAGTGTTGATGTGGGATGACATACATATTATTTGTACCCATTTGCCTCTGATGTCCTCCTCGACATCCAAGTCAGTGATTCATGATAACTTATATTAACACATATATAACAAAGATTCGTGAACCTGATATTATGGTGAGTGACAACCATCTCAAGTGAATTCCACCAATTATGAATAAAAAATGCTATGCTTCACCATTACGTTGTTGGAAGATAGGTTAATTTCATCACCCGATATGATATTTTGTGACACTTCATTGGTAAGGTAGAGAATTCAAATGGATCATGCTTCTCCAATAATTTAATTTTAGACATCATTCTCCCTAGACATAAAAAGGGTATAATTATGGTCAAACAACTTGCTTAATATCTTATTTTGAATGCTCGTAACAAATATTCTAATGAACAATTTCTTAACGAATATATCCTTATGATAGGAAAATCCTTCTTAGGTTATTCTAACTAGTATCCATGCTATGATAGGAAAATCCTTCTTAGGTTCTTCTAACCAATATCCATGCTTTGTTAGGTACCTTTCTCAAGAGTACCCTCTAGATAAATAAGATAGATTACACTCTTAGCCCCAGGTGATGTCAAATGGGTGGCTCTCTTTAGAATTTCTCTTTCAAGTTTCAATGGTATCTTACTTGGGTTTTTGGATCCATAAGAAGCAGGATATGTCCTATCAAAACTTCATGTTGGTATTTTTATTCACTTTGGTGGCAAGGCCACAACACAAAATCCTTTGTATTGGTTACTTTTGACCTTCCTCGGTAGCATATGCCCATAATTTTTTCCAAACATGTCCTAATTTCCAAGGTTGTGCCCATGAGATCCATGTTCTATTTGACTCCCACAAAACCATAGCATCACCTCGAACCTTCTCTTAATGGTGTTTTATATAATTATTCAAATTTAACCCTTATTCTCTGAAGTTGATAAGTTCAAATTTTATTACGAGTGAATGTTTTTTGTAATGGGATGATACAATTACTTTGTTTACCATACAATATATTTTCTACTTATTTTCATCTTTAACTAGATCATTTATCATTTTGGTCTCCCAAAATCTGTCGACACAAACAAATATGGTTCTCTTAGTAATGATAATATGAAACAACTCTTTACAAAGTTTTTATATTACACATAAGACTTATTGTTCCTACCATATAGTAGATAACAGTTAGACTAAATATTTTAGCAACATTAGAAAAGATTCTTAAAAACACCATCAATGAAAACTGTAGGGATTAGCATCTCATAATTACCCTTCCCTATGGGCTAAATGGACTACCACGCATATATTCACATGTACCTTTCCTTACTCCCTTATATTTTGATCTAGAAGCATTCTTTTCCAAATAAATTGAGATTCCTTCACTCAAGATTTCTACCCAAATATTTCTCTTGTATTCACTCTAACATCCAATGGTTAGATGAGTGTCACCTTATGAGATTTAAACACACATAACCCATCATTGTAGACAACAAGTTTCCTGTGAGAATAAATTTCACCCTCAAAAATTCAAAGTATGCGACAAGGTACTTAAAATAAACTACTTCTATGAAGAAAGAAAAAAAATCCTTAGGCACACGAGGAGAGTTGTCTAAATTTCCTTTCACTTGCATTGGCTTTGCTAGTGATTTAGAGTACTCTAAATTTGTCTTCATGTTTCCATCTAAATATCCTTCAACAACTTTACGAATTAGGCAAGACTTTGGTATTTTATTCTCAAATTGATTTGTTGTCTATCACTTTTTTCTATTTGATTGTTTTTATTTAAACATGACTGCCTTTTATCATTTTATGTGATCATGTATGTATCTATCAATAAAAATCCATAACATGTATTTGAAATCTATCAAACTTTTTCACACATACAGGCATTTACCCCTCCCTCTCTTTAGCAACTAGATGGATTTCATTTGCTACCTACACATCCTATAGGGACTCTTATCCTCAAATGGAAACTCACCATCAACACCTCTAATACATGAGGATAATAATCTAAAATTCGTTTCACTTTCATTGATTTTCCAATTTTTTAGAGTCCTTTCGAGTTTCCATCCAAGGATACCTCAACAACTTTCCAAATTAGACAATCCTTTGTATATTCACTCTCAAACTGACATGTTTTCTATCACTCTTTTCTAGTTGATTATTTATGTTGCAAGTCAACTTGCTAGTAGACACCAGTATGGTAGAAGTATTGGACACTAGGAAGTGTAATGTTGTTATTCACTTTGACCTTGCTAAAATCATAATGGCTTATATCCAATATAGAGGCTATGTGTTACAGATAAATCTATCCTAAATATAAACCAGACCTCCCTTGGATCTTCTCTTGATCCAAGACAGACAGCAGGTACAGATAGTTATGGGGTTTCCCTAGATCTAAATTAATTGATTCCTTTTACACTAAGATATAGAGAATGACATACCTCTTTAACGATCGTTGCCCTCATATGTTCTAGCTGAGACAACTCCTGAGATATTCTTCATGCACACAAGTTATGAACAAACACAAATCTAAGAATTCTCCAAGTGTTAGGAAATACCAACTCTAGTATAGATCTAATCTGATATACTCAAGGAGAGACCATATATATCATCAACAATTGAATACAATAGTATGGAAAGGGGAAAACTCATATATATATATATATATATATATATAAAGAGAAATACATAAATCATATAATCATAGTTTGAGTCATGAGTGATATGCTCCTTTTACCCTTGCTCTAGCTCCTCCTCAACCCCTCAACCCTCAATGAAGCAAGGAAAACTTGATCTGAAGGATGAACTTTGTGGAAAAGATCTTCTAAAAATCCAATAACATGTACTTGTGAATGATTCTTCCTCCTCTTTCCCTTGGAATGTGTTAAATCCTTTTCTGTCATTTCTTGTCTCATTTGTCATGTGTTCATTTCTTAACAACTACATCATTCTATTACCAAAAAAATTGGTAATAATATTTGAAGTTATCAACTTCAAAGGATAAGGGTTAAAATTTCAATAATTATGTCAAAACACTAATAAGAGAAGGGTCAAAGTAAGTTATGGTATTATGGGAGTCGATTAAATCATGAATCTCATGGGCATGGACTTGGAAATCAAGACATTTTTAAATAAACTTATGGGCATGTGCTACCATGGAAGGTCAAAAATAACCAATCCAAAGAATTTTGTGTTATGGCCTTGCCACCAAAGTGACCAAAAATACAAGAAGAGGAGGAGGATTTGATAGGACACACCTACTTCTTATGGATCCACACACATAAGAAATATATTGTTGAAACTTGGAAATATTTTAATATCTATATAATTGATGAAGAATATTGTAGCAACTCTAGTCAAATAAAAACACATTAACATGTTCATTAACAACAATTTGACATTAACTAAACCTCCTACTTAAGAAGGATGGAAAAGTAATAATATATATGAACATGAACTTCTTCCCAACATTGCAACTTTTTGTACTTGCATCATCCAATGGAATCGTGCGTAGGAGTGGGAGATCATGTATGTTTCGTACCACCACCCGACAATTATGTTGAATTAGGAGAAGTGGTACAGATTGTTGCCTATAATTCAATTGATAACACATGGATTTGGCTTCCCAGTTGTTCCAAAAGCCATTGTTGCGCAGGCGAGGAGCATTGTGAGGAGGGTTTTACGATGATATAGCCTTTGAATCAAGTCCACATAGTCCAATAACACATTTTCTATTAAAAAAATAAAATTTGCACAAAAATGAAGTTACAGAAAGTTGAGATGTCTATTAAATTTGTATTTTAAAGTTATTAGTTATATATTTATTTTCATTCTAATTTTGAATTTATTAGAATTTGTATTTTAAATTTATTAATTATAGAATTATTTTAATTTTGAATAAAAGAATAATTGTTATTATTATATTTTTAAGTATTTGAATTAAAATAAGTTTATAATAATTTATATTTATATTATAGATTTTATTTTATATATAATTTTTTTTATTTTGATAAAATTTATTTGGTCTATCACACCTTAAGAGGGTAAGGGATTACTTGCAATCCTTTAAAATTTTGTCTCTAGCTCGAAAAACATTAAGAGAAGCTTTCGAAAATCACCATAGTTTTGTTGAGTTAAAAGGTTAGGAAGGTTGGTAGGGTGACAAATATTTTGAAAATGAGATCTAATCTAGGTATAGGCTTTCGAAGATCGCCATAGTTTTGTTGAGTTAAAAGGTTAAGAAGGTTGGTAGGGTGACAAATATTTTGAAAATGAGATCTAATCTGAGTATAGGCTGAACAATCTAACAGAAAGTGTTTTTCATCTTCAACCTTCTTAGTGTCACAAAGGTGACACACTCTTTCATCTCGTGGCGTTTTAGGAATTGACCAAAGCCTAGTTTCACTATGGAGCTCGTGAGAATTTTTTCTTATCTTAGCAATGTTTATTTTTTTCTTTACACTTGTCAAAATAGAAAGACAATTTTGATCTTCTAGATAAGTGTTGATTACCTCCTTATGATACCTTAATTTTTTTTTTTCCTCTAACTCTTTATCACACCACATTTTACATAGAAAAATAGAGAGTAGACATTATTTATACAAAAATGTATTCCACATATATATTTTATTAATCAATCAAGCACATATTTATACAAAAAGTTTTCCCTCAACATAACAAACACATGAGGGAATCTCTCAACTATGCACACATAAATAAGATCTAATAGTTGGAGAAAATCTTCCACAACCAACTAGATCTAACAAATCCAAACCAATCTCTAAAGTAAGCATTAATTCTAACACTCTTCCTTAATGCTTACAGCACAAATAACAATATTGAAATCACATAAAAGTATTTTTGGATTGAGATATGTGTTTGGTCTGGTCTTCATTAGCATTTCTACCCACTCTAAAATCTCATAGACTACACTCTTTTTCAACCATCAACTTCAAGCTACCACTTGATCCATTTAAGATACAATTGCTTCTAACTATCAATGACGTATTTGTAGGAGCGATGTTTCTAGACATACCTTGAAGAATAGTCTATATACCAAATTATTCTATTGACATACTTACATCTATCGAAGTACATGGTATGTCGTTTTATTCCCTAGTTATCTAGGAAAGCAGTCTAGATATTGAAAGTATCCAGTAGTCAATCATACAACTTGACTTTTTTTACACACACAAAGATAACCTATAATCGTTATTCTTGGGTCATTGAAGGACAACAAGAAACACCATCTTGTAAACGATTGTATACATAATCAAATCAGTGATATTTTCTTATGGCATCGAAGTATGTATGAACCAACAACATAAATTATGTTACTAGGTTCTATGATTGGTTCTTCATCATATAATTTATCATATAATTTTACAAATAAAAGAATAATACTAATACATTCTTGCATTAATTCAAAAAATTTATACTCCAATAAAATGAACATGATTTCCCCCATAAGGATTGATTTTCCATGGGCATATAAGATTCCACTAGCAGATGCCATCGATCCATCTCAGTGATACAGTAATGATGTTATTACTTCCCCACATTGATATGGTAATAAAGTAAACTTTTGGGAAACACCTTTATGTCTTCTTTGTAAGGTATTTTGTTGTAGACAACATTGATTGAGGATATAAATCCCGTACATATTTTTCCTTTACTCACCACCATCCATAAATCGACTAGCAGATCTGATCTACATCCAACGGAAGCAAGCTAGATACCAAGTATTATGAACAACAACAGCAACATGTGGTATTGTTGACTAATTCATGCTTCACAGAGTGATAAACACATGGATCTATTGGATCTTTCATGGCCTCCAACCTCTTAAAACCCAACGAACACAGCTTGAGGCACCAACCCCTTCTATGTAATTTATAATCAATTAGACAACGAAGAATAGGGTTGGGAATGGAAACCCAAACAGAAATCGGCTGAGTAAATCCTTTCGGTAAGGAAAGAGAATCATTTGACCAGAGATATTTGCAATACCAAATTAAATTAACATGCCAAACTTCTGCAACAGATCTCGAGTTGCACATATGCACCAAATTGATATAACAACAAACATAAAAGACAAACAACAGCTCACACACATTGTAGAAATCAATCAGAAAACGAATATCTACTCTCCTACATCAACAAATTAAAATTGAGGAATTTTCATGATCACAACCCCTTTCGTGAGAGAGTCAGGGTTGAGTCTGCTCTAATACCAACATAGAAAAACGAAGAGTAGATATTATTTACACAAAAATATATTCTACATATATCTTTTGTTAATCAATCAAGCACATATTTATACAAGAAATTTTCCCTCAACAGCATAACAAACTCATGAGGGAATTTCTCAACCACAGACGCATAGTTGGAGAAGATCTTCCACAACCAACCAGATCTAACAAATTCAAAACAATCTTTAAAGTAAGCATTAATTCTAACAATTTTCTCCTTAAATTTTGATTTAATAATATTTTTAATAGTATCTTATTCTGCAAAATGGTCTTTTCCATGATTCTTCAATGGCTTAGCCAAGACTGGGTATATTTATGCCATCCTCTCTTGAGTCGAAGGTGGTTAGGCTGGAGTTTGAAACAATTTTAGGAATCCTCTTGTCTTCCATGTTGTTTAACTTGTTCTTATACATTAGGTATCTAGTCAAAGTCATGCTCCTAATGGGGGAGAGGCTTGCCTCTAAGAGGAAGATAGGATAGGGTGTATTTCCTTTAATTTTGAGATTATAGGTTATAAAATTCTTTTGGATTTGCTTTATCTTTCTGTAGGATTCTAGAGAGATAGTGCATCCTCAAACTTCGCATCCATATAAAATAAAAAGCGTAACAAAAGTCACAAAGAGGAGTTTCTTCTTATCCCATATCCAAATATCGTCTCATTTACAATTGTTTTCAACTCCAAAATAAGCTTTTGATCCTCCAATTATCCTTTCTCAATGTTATAATTCCAGTTGAGCTTGTGGTGAATATTAATTCCAAGATATTTGTATGAAGTCACTTCCTCCAAGTTGTTGTTATCATATACGAAGGTATCATAAGTGGTCTTGTTGAATTTAATGATCATGACCAAGTATCATAAGTGATCTTGTTGGGTTTAATGATCATAACCTTATTCTTGTCAATATTAAGTATTAACAGTCATACCCATATTGGAGTAAAAATCCTTGAGGATTGTTTTAATAATTTTTAAAAAATATTATCTACTCTCCTACATCAATCAGAAAACAAATATCTACTCTCCTACATCAACAAATTAAAATTGAGGAATTTCCATGATCACAGCCCCTCTCGTGAGAGAGTCAGGGTTGAGTCTGCTCTAATACCAACATACAAAAACGAAGAGTAATACCAACATAGAAAAACGAAGAGTAGATATTATTTACATTTAAAAACATAAATAAAATAAACAATTTGTTTTATAAAAATGGGAAAATATAATGTTTGAAATTTACTAGATTAAAATTCTTTAAAATTCATTTCTTGGAAATTTTGACCTATAATAACAAAACAAAATATTTTTTAAGAAAATTGTGTTTTTAACCATTTTTTTCAAAAAATATATGCTATATTTGCATTTAATTGAATGTTTATCCATGCAAACTTATGAAAAAGTTAACAATTGTTTTTTTTTTCCAATCACTAAACCACTCATTCAGTGTTCAACCTATCATCTTCAGAAGAAGAAAAAAAAAAAAAAATTACATAAAAGGTATTGATCTAACTTTTATAATTCAATATATTATTATTTTTAAATTTACAAATTATCATTATTATTATTTTTAATCTTACAAATTATTAAATTATTATTTAAAAAACATATAAATTATTATTTATTTTGTCTTATCTAAGAAATATTATTTTTTAGAAACCTACAAATTATCATTAGTTTTTTAGTTATTTTTGTGTCATCTATTCAAAAGTTGTTGTCCTAGATTTCGAAACAACATTTAGTATAACAGAAGGGTTTTTGACATGCATTTGAAACAAAATCTAAGTTCTAAATTACCAATATATCTAACCCTTATTTTGACACACTAAAGTAACACTAACAACAACATTACACTCCATGCACCTACATGAGTAGAGAGAACACATGCATGCAATCCATAATAGCATCGCCATATTTTACAATGGTGGAAGTTAATACTTTTGTTTTCCTAGAACTAAAATATTTACATAACAAAAATCATTCGAAAGTCCTCTGAAATTTTTGGTTATTTTAATAATAATAGCAATAATTCAATTTAAGGCCACAACCTATATAGGTATGAGATCCCCTTATATGTGGGACAAGAGACCCCTTCATGCAACAACTTGACTACTTAGTATAAGGAGGTGTACATACCTTACTGCTCTTTAGACTCGAACTTATAACCTCCAAATAAGAAACACATGGTCTTAACTATTATACCCAATTTAAATTATTAGTCTACAAATGTGTACATACCTTGCTCCCCTTTAGATTCAATTCAGACCTCTAATATCCAAAGAGAAAACACATCTCCTTAATTGTATATAACTACTTAATAACTTTAATAGTATATAAAAACAGCACATATATTCAGTTGACATGAGATCAACACCATATAGGACCAAAATCACTACAAATTTATTATCTTTATTCACCCATTCTCAGACGTACATTAAGAAACTCATTAATTGACAGCAATAGAACCTTTCCCCCTTATACATTTGTCGATCATTGCATTACATAGCACCATACACTTCTCTATAGATTTTGAAAATGTGACAGACTCGGACTTACAATCAGAGACATTACAAAACATAGGCTCCGAAAAAAATCAATGACAACAATAACCACAACTATCAACCATCAACCAACTAACTAACGAGCTAACTAGTGACTATCCTTCCTTCTGTCGTCATTGCTCCCTTTTATTTGCTTCACAACTCTAGTGATCAGACGCTTTTAGTTCTTCCCTACTCACTCCTCTAACTTCTAGTCCCTCACGCTTTTGTCACATGCATTCATTCCACGTAGCCTCTTTGGAATCGTGGCAATCTCAACTACCTTGCCATCTCATCTTCTTGTTTCCCCATGATCCCTTGTGCTACCTGTCGTAATCATTCGGGGAGATTTCCCTAAGATCTTTTCTTTAGATATGAACCATGGTTCCCATGATTATGTGGTTAATAAAAACATTGCATGCACCTTCTTTATATCAGATGAAAAAATTGCATACTACATATTTATCGACATCTAAGAAGGGAGATTAATGACAACATTGCTCACTCTTGCAATCAATAACAATGTTGTTATATCTTTATTTATTGACATCCAAGAAGGAAAATTATTGTTTAAAAGAAACAACAAGCACTCTAAGTAAATGGATGTCATCTCTGTAAATGGATTAACACCATCGTCTCTTAATAAAATCTTAACCTTACAAGATTCATCTCTAAAGATGGGTGATTTTTGCTTGATGTCCATAAATGCAAACCATTTGTAACCATATACATAACAACATCCTAACTCCTCAATTGAGCATGATAATCCATAAATTGTACACCTATGCTTTTTGCAGTTGAACAATGTCTGAAAGTGTGGATTGATGGGGATATGATGAAGAACATTATAGGGCATGTTCTTTGTCACATGATCAATGCAATATTTATTAATTTCACATTTGGAATATTGCTTCAAATCTAATTTCTTTTCTCCATAATGTTGGTGTACATGCATGATTTTCTTGTCAATGATCATACAAATCAAGGTTCAAAATGTTCTCAATTACAATGAGCCTCCTCTCTTTTAGCTCAAGTTTCAAAGACTTGTGATCCAAAAACATTTGCAAAAGCTTTTGGCCATCTAGATTGGGACGCATTAACGAATGAAGAATATTGTTCCTTAATGGTGAATGATATGTGGGATATTGTCCCTCTTCCAAAAGGAAGAAAACTTGTCAGATGTAAATGGGTGTATAGAACTAAGTATGCATCAAATGGAAGTGTTGAAAGACACAATGTCCGGTTAGTTTCCAAATAATTCTATCAAGTTGAAGGAATCGACTACAATGAAATATTTTCCCCATAGCCGAAATGGATTCCATTTGCCTCATTATAACCCTTATTGCCTCACATAAATGGGAGATCCATCAGATGGATGTTAAATATGCCTTCTTGCATGGGGATTTACAAGAAAAATTCTACATGGAACAAGTTGTAGGCTATGTCCAAAATGACTCCAGCCTTGTTTGTCTTCTTAATATATCTCTTCATGGTCTTAAGAAAGCTCCTCAAGCTTGGTATGCCAAAATGGACATATTTCTTCTTGACACTGGATTTTCTAGATATCATTCTAACCCTAATGTCTATACCAAGAAAGCAGGAAGTCGTCTCATAATACTTGTTCTTTACATGGATGACCTTATCCTCATTGGTACTGACCCTAAACTTTTAACCCATGTGAAATCCAAGCTTAGAAAGAAATTTGAAATGACATATTTAGGTTATTTGCATTATTTCCTTGGCCTCCAAGTTTTGCAAACTAAGTTATTTCCTTTTCCTAGTCTAAGTATGCTTGTGACCTTCTTCACTGCTTTCATATGGATTATTCTAAAATATCCCCTTCTCCCTTCTAATCTAGATTCAAACTTTTTATCACTTGTACTACTCCCAAAGTTTATGCCACTCTATATCATCAATTAGTTGGTAGCCTCTTATATTTGACTCATACCAGTCCTAAAATTTTCTTTAATGTTGGTCTTGTTACCTGATATATGCAAACACCCCATGAAATCCATTGGAAATCAAATAAAAGGATACTTCGGTACGTTTGGGGTACAGTTCAGTTTGGGATACATTACAATTTAGGGGGGACTCCTTTGTTGGTTGGTCAGTTTCACTGATTTGTATTGGGCTAGCAGCCCTAATGATCAAAAGCCTACTGCAGGTTATGTTTTTAGCCTTGGTTTTAGACCTATCATTTGGGATTGTAAGAAACAATAAGTTATTTTTCTTTATTCAACAGAAACATAGTACCAAGCAGTGATTAATGCAAGTCAATAACCCTTGTGGCTTCGATGGATCCTTTTAGAGTTTGGATTCCAGCAGTAAAATTTGACCACCCTCTGGTGTGATAGTCAGAGTGTCATTAATCTCACCAAAGATCCAGTTCAACATCTGATCCAGGTGTTATTCCAACTGGCTCAAAACAGTTTTCTGGGAATTTACTATTTTTAGCAGTGTTTCGGATCCTAAACTTCGTGGGCCATTTTGAGGGCCTAAACGATATTTTTTTCTCAATAATGCACCTCAATGATCGCTTAAGGCATGATTGAGCCTTTGAAATGAATCTCCTCGTCAATACCTTTCCAATGAGTTGTCGTGCGCCCCAAACAGAGATCGTATGCCAAAGTTACGCCCTTGGGAAGCTGATACACCAAACTACCCAAAACAGGGTCCACAAAATTGTTGGTTTTTCATCTTCCGAGGTTAGGGTTTTGGATTTTCTTTATGTTAAAAAGGCATTTGGAGCCTCATTGTAATAATCATTTTCTTGCGAATGAGTGTAGCCGTCACATCTCTTCTCGGAGACAAGTTGTCACCATTCTTGTGAATCTTTCACTCTATATTTCTATAGTTTTGTACATTTCCCTCATTAATAGAAATTGTGTATTACTGTATCTCTGTGTTTACGGTTATATATCTGATATATCTCTGTACATTTCTTTATTATATCTCCGCTCTCATTTTGTGCCAAAAATAATCCGGATCAACGTCAATGTAGTAAAAAAATAGAGATACGCATGCACTTCATCAGAAAACTCATAACATAGTTACCAACATAACAAGAACTGTGACCTCAAAACGAGAACTCTGGTCCAAAAAACACATATTTTTGCGTCAAAAACTCCAAAATCAACCCCCGTTTTAAAAAGAGTTGCTATCGGTAGTATCCTTTTGGGGTGGTGGTTAAAATTCCAACGTGTTTGACATCGCAGCCTTGAGTATCAATATCGTTGCAAACAAAACCCTTAAAATTGACCCTTAAATTCTGACTTGTTTGAAATCATGGCCATCACAAAAACTTAAAACCTTAAAATTGACCCCGAGTTGAAAAGTGATGCTACAGTATCACCCTTTTTTGGGGGAAGTTAAAATTAATACATAATTGAAATCTTGGCCTTAAGAGTTGGTACCATTAAAACTCCTAAAATGTTACTTGAAAAAAAATTATTTTTTTTTATTTTTTTTTTTAATTTTAAATTTACATTAAAAAAACACATGTTCAAAAACATATGTTAAAAAAAATTCACAACCCAATTTGAAATAAAAAATAAAAATAGAGGTAAAAAAACCTAGGAAAAAATTAGAATTTTGTTTTTAAATAACGTAAAAAAACACACGAATTTAGAAAAACCATAAAAAAAATAAAGAACTAAAAACAAAAACAAAAAATATTTAAAAAAAAAACCATTAAAAAGATTTAAAAAAACAAAAACGCAATTAAAAGAAACACCAAAAAAACCTATTTTGTTTAATCAATTTTAAAAAATAACAATTTTTAATCCTATTTAAAAAAAAAATGAAAAAAAAATTATTAAATTAAAAATATATATAAAAAACTTATTTAATTAAAATATGAAACAATTTTAAAAAAATTATTAAAACATTGAAATTTAAAAACAAAAACAAAAAAACTTGTTTAATTAAAATATTAAACAAAATTAAAAAAATTATTAAAAATTGTTAGGTCGATTGTCGGTCGGCCCGAGGTGTCGTGGGGGCAAGGTCGGGCATCGCCCCCTCCCCCTTCCCCCGCAATCAAGTCGTTACCAAGGCTTGGTTGCGGGGGGGCTGGGGCGATGCTCAGCATCGCCCCTGCGACCGACAGACACATCGCACGAGTTGTTTGTCGATCGAAGGTGTCGTGGGGGCAATTTCAGGCATCCCCCCTTGCGGCCAAGCGCGTGGGTTGTCTATCAGCAAGAGATGCCACAGGGGAAATGTCGGGCATAGCCCCAGCCCCCGGGGCCAAGCCCTAGTCATCGTGA
>ML792687.1:0-13713 GCA_009831015.1 Picea engelmannii
TAAAAAAGGGTAAACATCAAGAAACAAATAATTAAAAGCACTTATAATTAATAATATAATTTATATCTCCAAATGACAATTAAACTCTTAATTATGTCGAAGGCATGTAATAAGGGGAATGAAGGGAAGTGCCAGGTGGTTTTCCATGGGAAATGCATTATGCAAAAAACAAAATTAATAAAAAATTAAAAAATGGAATAAAATAAAAATAAAAATAAATAAAAGGGAAATATTTTTCCCAAAACTTGGTCGTCCTATATTGTTGGTTTTGGAAAACCATTTCTTCTCCACCCATCCTTTGAAACTGCTCTCTCACATTGTTCATCTATCCTTCAAAATTGTCCTCTCTTCATGTCTTTATAATTGTCGTTTCCATCACCTTTACAACTGTCATTTTCATCAACCTCAATCACAATCACTTCAGAGATCTCAGCATTAGGTTAACACTGCTACTAATCTTTCACTAAGCATTTTTGACATTTGAGAAAAACATGGTTCTTTCCCTAAGAAATGGAATGGAATGTTACTCCCAAATATTTGAACACACGACTTGAAAACTCTAATTAAATAACTTGTCATGGAAATGTATTGAAACTTGCTATGGTTCTACTAGAATCTCTTCTCAACATAGCCATTAATCAATAGTAATACCATGTGTGGATGCCATCCAACCCTCAAACAACTCACCCTGTAGAATTAATCTTCAATGTTGGCCATTTCCCTTAATTGTTTTCCTTTATGCCCTACATAATTAGTCTTCTTGACATTCCCTCTTCAATATGAAATATATTATGCTCTTCTATTGCGTGTATGCATGTCAATTTTATGGTCTATTCATTCATTCGTTCTTCCCATTGGTCGTAGAAGTAGTAGAGTTGCAAGAATTGTGTATAGAGAATGGCATTGAATTCTCTCTTCTCCATTGTTTTTTCAAATATTGTTGTAAGAGACATGGGGATTCCGTTAGAAAGCTTGTAATGCATTAAAATGCCTATCTGAAAGAAAATGATCATTTATGTTGCAAATCTAGATGAAGAATGATCTCTCAATGATTTTTTTTTCGAGAAAAAAAAACCTCATCTTTGATTCCTGTGAAAAATAAGTTACAATCTTTAGAAGTAGTTGCACATACAACATGAACAAAAACAAATATTGTTTAGACCTATCTTACCATAAAAAGCCATGAAGGCTATCAAAATTCTTATACAATACACAAAAAATAGGTTCATACTAGTTTTAACCATGACTATGATCATAACATCAACCATATACAGGGACTTATCCTGACCTAGAAAAACTATAGTGATTACAAAAGATAAAAGTCACCCTCCCTTTTGGAGATCAAGTCTCCATCAAGAATTTCCTCCATAACCATTTGGTTAACATGAAATTGAAGAGCATCTTTAGAAAGTGTATTTGTTGTGAAATTTATTTCTGTAAATATATGTTGATAGTGGATCAAGCTAAAATATGTAGAGATAGTTTTTAAACATAGACCAATTTGATGCAAATCCAATTTTACAAGATGAACATAATCCTTCATCCAATCAATTGTCAGTTTATAATGGTCGAAAACTCGGAGCTCTGTCGCGTTCCTCTCACCAGCACATTTAAGAAGAACAAATCACACACATAATTATCCTTTATTATTGGTGCCCAACCACGGGTTGGATTTTCCGGATATAAAGTGAGAATTTGAAAAATATAATATGAATCCCAAACCAAAATCGTTTCCCAGGCCTTGGAAGGCGCCATTGAAATATCCCCAAGCCAATTTTTTGTTTATGTTACCTCCCTAGGCATCTTATACGAAGAGTTGACTTTATACAGGGGTAGCAAATCAAGGGCTCGATACACACATTTAAAACCAACTAAACCCCCCATATTACTAGAATGGGAAGAACCATGAAACCCTGAAACCCTGAAAATATTAGTAAAAATCTCATTAAAACTATCTACCAATGAACCTTTATCCCACAAATGTTCTAGCCTCAACTGTCCTTCAACCTTCCACTAGACTTGTCGTATAAACGAACATTCCAGGAAAACCTGACAAATTATTTCCATCAATTCTTTGTAGAGGTAACATTGGCCCAACCCTTGATTTCCTCTTCTCTGCAATTTATCCCAGGTCAACACATGTTCCTTTGGAAGAATCCAAAAGAAGAGAATACCCTTTGTGACCCCTTAATCTTCCATATCTTTTTAAACCATCACATAGAGATATCTTCTCCATCATAGATCATACCCTAATATCCACGCTTCATCTAATATTAGACCCTCGAGTTTTTGAATTTCCATACCAACTTATCCTCTATATCCATGAAATGAATATGAGCCCTCTTTATCTCTACCATGAAGAGATTCCAAACCTAGTGCCAATTATTATCCAACCCCAAAGCATCCACTGAAATATTTCCCTACTGTCATATCATCATGGTCCTATTATCGTTGATCCAATTGAGCATGCATATATCCTACTCCTGAAGGATTGCCACTAAATATGTAGGAAGAAAAACATGTGCACCACATCCAACAATGACATCCTTCCTTATTCAAACTTATGTGCCCGACCCAACCTTCCATGCCATATACTGACGAATAATAGGGAATGCCAGTGTCAAACCTCGTCATTGATTTGATAAATTAATTGTTCACTTATGTTGGGTGTGGACCCAATACAAAATAGACCTAAGGACTATGTATTTTTCCACTATAATTTGCCTCCAAAGGCTATCTCACATCAGGAAAATCCACAGTGATTTGGCTTCCAGGGCTTGGCTGAAAATCAAAATATGTTTTAAGCCTCATTCACCCAGACCTTTTGGTTTGGAAACACTTCTCTAGTTTACTAAGTGTGATCCAAAATACTAAGAGTTTCCCTTCCATAAATAGTTGATTCAAATCAGAATCCCTTTCGGAATATGAGCCAATAAATGCAATAAACAAGGATAGCTTTAATTACATAATTTATAAGAACTAGTCTGCCTCCATGAGAGATCCATGAATTCCACTAGAAGTTTATCCTCCACTTAATACTGGAAAGCAACTATTTCCAGTCTGCTATACCATAATTATTTGGCTTCAACATAAATCCTAGGTACTTGAGACCATCCCTCAAATCTTGAAAAGGGAAATTAATCAAGGTAGAGAAAATATGTTTGATTTCCTCCTCAACCTCTGGGAGATAAATGGTCATTTTGTGAATGTTGACGAGCATTCCTATAACATCAAAAAAAATATCTAGGATGTCCTTTAAAATTCTACCATCAACTTCTACACAAAAACAAAAAATAAGAATGTCATCCACAAAAAACAAGTGCAAGAGACGTTCATGGCACCCCATTCTTAAAACTTGAAAAGAGTTCACTCTTTTTGCCTCAGATAGAGAATAGTTGAGACCATCAGCAATGAGTACAAATAAATAGGGTGACAACAAGCACCCCTAGCGGAGGCCTCTAGATAGAGAAAATAAAGGAGATCCCACACCATTAATTAAAGCAACAAAGGAGACCGTGGTAACACATGACATAATCCATTTGACCAAGGGGACCTCAAAACCAATATTTAGGAGAAAGAGTCGTAAGTAGATCCTCAAGACTCTATCGTAAGATTTAGAAATATCAAGGTGAATGACTGAAATAAACCTTTTATGAATCTTTATAGTGTGCAATCCCTCTTGTGCTGAACCGATTGCCTCATGAATAAGTCTTCCTTGGAGGAATCTGAATTGTTCATGAGTTACGATGTCAGAAATAATTGTCTTCAATTGGATCACAATGATCTTAGCTATGATCTTATAAAGACAATTATAGAGAGCTATGGGGTGAAAATCATCGAAATATTTGGGATAGTCCATATTAGGAATGATTGTAAGAAATGTATTGTTGATTCTATGAAACAACTTACCCCAAAGTACGAACTTCTTCAACCACTTGGAGGAGATCTTCCCCAACGATATTGAAAAATTCCTCAAAGAATTCAACTGTCCAGCCATCTGGTCGGGGACTTTTGTCTTTCCTAAAGCTATAAATAACCACCCAAATTTCCTCTTTGGTTATAACATGGTACACATCTTGATTGGCCTCTTTGTCAATGAGTCTCCAAAAGGGAGAGATTTTTTTGAGGATTTCCCCATCTTGACCTGCTCTAGTTCCTTATACAAAATTTTGAAATGACCCACTCCTAGAGGGGTCAGATCTAAGAACCCACATTTTTTAATTCCCTGTGAGTCACTGAGCTCCCAAATGGTGTTAAAATTTTCTCATAATTTACAAAATATTGAAAACATTTGGTGTTTTGGTTGGTCGTTGATATCCATAAGTCCCATATCTTGATTTTCCAAACCTTTTCTTGTCCAATAGAATTTTATATCTACGAGCTTCAAAAGTTCTACATGCTTCCATGAATGGTGGAGACCCCTGATCTCTCGGCATCTATTCATACACAATCTCAAGTTTTGATCGATGGTCCGTAATTCCAAGTCTTTTGCCTTCCTTCAATCACCAACCTACTTGACCACTTTGCCCTTTATTCTTTAGAGTGTAGAGACAAATTGATAGCTAGTAGTGTCATTTGAATTAGCCTGAAAGGATGACCAATTATCCTTGATAAGTGACTGAAATTCCTCTATCTCTACCCACAAATAATTGTACTTGAAGGGCGAACCAAGCTCACCCTATGACCTACCTAGCTCTAAGTAGATGGGGAAACTAAGCAATGAACCGAACCAACCCAAGAACGATAATGACTAATGTCTTGGAGGACAGAATAATGGGCCAAAAAGTGATCTAATATTTTATACACCTCATCATCCCCACTCTAATTATTTACCCACGTCGGTCTTAATTGAATAGGCTCCACATCAACCATTCCCGAAAATTACAACTTATCCACAAAGAAATTGAGAAATTGTGGAGATACGCTTAATACCCTTAGATGTGAGGACCACAAGTTCCATTGGTCGTAGGATTACAAGGGGTATAAGGCCCTCCCTCCAGCCAAGAAGGAAACAAACCAAGTTTGGAGCTCATGCATAGCTCTAGATGGATGTGTACCTGAGTTGATGGATTTCAAAGAGATAGTTCTCTGGTGTGCAAACAAATTTGATGCTGAAAGAAGAAGAATTCAAGTTCAGAAGAAGCAACCCATCTCCTTGTCTCCTTCAGTTTTCATAAGAATGCTACAACTCCAAAAACCCACCATGCAGTTCAAGGGTGAAGAAGCCAATGAATTTCTCAAGGCACGTAGAGGAGGAGAAAAGCTCCTCGAAAAATGTTTGGTTGACCCAAGAGGTAATACTAATGCTACTAAGATTGAGGTAAGTTCCTCAAAGTACCCCTACAAGGAATTTTCCTGGTTGTTTTCCTGTATAATTCGATCGGAATCCATAACCTCTATGCTAAAAAATATTATTTATATTCTCCATTTCGATGTGCATGAAGACACCCTAATTGTCTGGGGCCACCTTATTTCCAATGAAATTTCATTTCAACTAGGTGGTATGAAAAGAGCCTGAAAATTCTACGTGGCATCTTATTTGATATTTTCCATATCCTATTGCCACATCTTTGAAGACTTGCTAAGGGAAAGGAGTGTTGACTTCAAGGTGGAGTTAGTGTATGTCTGGCATCAAACCTTATGGAGACACAAGGATCAATATTATTTATACCCAGTCTATAAAAGTTTTATTTTTGAGTTCAAAAAATTAATATTTGGCCCTAACACATAGAGATTGTCACTTGAGGTTGCCTCCTTTCTCTCAAAGAAAGGAATTTTTTAGACCACAAAGGATTTTAGTGTTATAAGATTATTCAGTTTCCAAGAGAAACCCTTTTTTGTCACTTTCTATGTATCCAACAAACACTTTGTTATAGAAGTATGCAGACAATACAAGTACTGGGCACACTTCTTTAATGAAAAAAGAAAAAATCATTTCATCACATTGCCTTGGAGAGTTGGAGAAGTTGTTGTAAAGCACATCTCTCATTTGGGTGAATTTGCAAGATAATTTGCAGGATAATTTGACTAGCTTGGCCTAAAAGAAGCTGAATGTGTCGAGGGTTTTGACCCTAATGATCTCTTTACTGCACACATGTCCCTGATGGGATATTCTTCTTATTTCACTAAGTCTTAACAATGTAAGGAAGGAGGAGGGGACAATCAAAACCTCCCCAAAACATCAATTGATGAAGACCTTAATTATATTGAAGAGTTAGCTATCACTAATGAGTGTTATAGACAAAAGGGCAGAGAAGTAACAAAAAATAACCAATTCTCCCAATATTTCACAGAGAAGGAACCCAGATAAAACAAAACTAAGGAGTAGTGGTATGGAAACAAGGAAAACACCTGCCATAAACTTAGATGATGGTGGTGATTGAGACCCTATGAAAAAAAATCTTAAAAAATCCCATGTTGTGGATACCTCTTCTAAAATAAAGAGAGAGACCCATAAAACGTCACTGGAAATACTTGAAATTGAAGAAAGACCGTGAGAAATCGGTGTAGGTGAAGTTATAGAAGAACCCATCTGGTCTATTGTCCCCATTTCCCAAGGATAACTAAGGAGATAATGTATCGAGGCCCTCAGGTTGCAGGCATGGAGTACCAAGAGACAGATGGTTCGCAGTGTCCACTTGCGTAGACAGAGGCCCACTTCACCACCACATATCTCAGGATCATCATGATGGTATCCACCACATCAACGTGCTTTCAGAAGACGATGGGTCTTGCTCCATGAGGTACAAATCAGGTATTGTGGTAAGTGTCAGTTTAATATTCCAGGTATTTGAGCATGTTCCATTTAAAGCTACTTTTTATTCTAGAGTGTTTGCTTGGAAGTTATACTCTTTTCCCTGTTTCACCTTGGTGGTTGGCATTGCTCCCTAGTAAGTGTTCACCCTTAGGGATGGGTTTTCTAATGAGAGGTCTCCTTGATAAGTCATCGTGCCACTCCTGTTCATACTTATCATTTTTCATCACTTCACCTCGTGTTCGTCTCCTTATCTTTTGGGATTTTTGGGTGTATTGAACCAAGAAGGGATTGTACCTCATTTCATGGTAAGAAGGGGTTGAAGGCCCAGAGGTTTGTAACTAGAAAAAGATAAAAGACAATCATAAACCTTCTAGATGCTCGCCTAGGGATCCAGAGGACAATGAAATGTCTCTCATAAGAAATTGACAGGACCCGTAAAAAATAACAATATAAAAATTCCAACCAAGGTAGAGCATGTGTGGGCATCATTTTTCATTCTTAGGTAGAAGTCCCACTCATTTCCTTCAACTTGGGGAAGCATAATCTGACCAGGGTAGAGTCAAGGTGGGCAATGTTTTTAATGCTTAGGTAGAAGCCCCACCTTGGCTTCAACCTGGAAACATATTAAAAAACAAAAGGAAATAAATGGGCTTGGAAAAAGGATGCATTAAAAACGAAGGTGCAACACACCCTCTACAAAGGCACCCGTAAATGAGACCATGCAAACCATTTTATGTCATGAACCCCATGCCCAAAAGTTTTAACCCCCCATCCACTTCATCTTTTCCACATGACTTAGAGAGGTTTCCACCTAGGAAACACTCCTCGACTTAGGGAATTATTCACCCAATAGGTCACTTTGTCAACCCTCCCATAAGTAAACTTGGCAAATTGCATAGGGTCTTTGAGAACTTGTTTAGTTTGGTGAGGTAGATTTTGATGTACATGCTCGGATGGCTCTTATATTAAATGGGATTTTACTTGCCATGATGCTTTGACTTGATATCCTTGGAGGGCGTACTTGTTTGTCTTTGCAGGACCTTGTTGATGGACATTTTGGAGGAACAAACCCAACTTGGGCCTTCATTGGGGAAAGAAGCCCATAGGTTGGATGTCATGACCCGCTCCTTGGGTCTATCTTGATGATGGATGTTTCCCTTAGTGGTAGAAGAGGACACCTTGGACGGTGACACCTATCCTTCTTCCAAACCAACGACCTTCTCCGGAGCTCTTATACCATGTTTATAGGCTTGATGTCTTTCCTAGGGCTAGGGCATGTGGTGGTAAAGATGGACTCTTGGAACGTTTTGATGGAAGACCCCTTGCAGTGAGGAGGAGACTATTGACTTGAAGATAGATGGCCTTTGGAGGCCTAGCATTACCTTCTCCAACCTTAACGACTTCCTAGCTACATGTGCCAAAACATCACCATTTGCGGTGTGACATCATGTTTCTAGGGTTTCTTATGTGCATTCTTAAAGTTAAAATAATATTGTTTTGTAAAGGGGAAAAATAAAGGGAAATCTCTCCCTTATTTTGTGGTTTACCCTTGTTAAGTGGACAAACACTTTTTAGGGGATTTTTATAAATAAGGATCATTTCATTTCATTTTACACATAACTCTCCCATCTTGGAGAGGACACTTGGTTGAAATTTGTTCCCTACTTGGGAAAATCCATTCTCTCTCTCTCTCTCTCATGCTATGGTTTGTCACTTTTATTGTGGAGTAAAGTGGTGCACTAGCTCTTGGAGGTCTTTTCTCTTGCTTCGATGATAAAGTTGCTTGGTAACTAGGGTTTGTCTTTGCATGCTCTTGGAATTGGTAAGAAAATATGCACATTGTTAGTTCTTCTTTCTTGTTCCATGGTTGTTATTGGCTAGATCCTTGGAGGAATATAAGGGCAGATACCCTCCACCAAGTTTTATCATTATTTTTTTTTGAAAAAGATATTGCAAAGGTTGCTATGAGGAGTAAAAGGGCTTACACCCTCCTATATTTTACCTTGTTAGGGTTACTTGCTCAAGGGAGTAAAAGGGCTTGCACCCCTTGAGAAGTAGTAGGCCTAACCTAATACAAGAAGAATCCATAACCCATTTGGAAAGGCACTAATCATTAATTGCATTGGAGAAATAAAATACTTGCATTGGAATGTGTGATTTTTCGAGATATTGAATTTGTTCAAGTTGGAATATTTTCTTAGTGTAATAAGCTTGCTTATGCCCTAAGGGGGTCCTATTTAGGCCAAGAAATTTGTTGTTGTTATAAACTTAAATCTACATCCATTAGGGTTGCACAAATCTCTCTCTTTTACTTTCTTCACACTTACCAACCGCTAAAATTTACTTGTAAACATCTATTATTGTTCTACTACCCATTGTTTATCTTTTTGACGGATTACTTTTTTATTTATGTGGTTGGATTTTCCTGCTGTAGAAATTTTTTGCTACAGCCACTTGGATGCTATAATAACTTGTTGATAACATCATATAACATCCCTCTAATACCATAAAAGCTTGTGCTAAAGTATTGGGAACTAATTTACATGTTTGGTGCTTCATTTCTCAATATATTTTTTATGCTTTTAGTGGTTAAATCTGCAGTAATTAACTTTTATCCTTGCTGATATATACTTTTGTTTACTGTTGTAGTGTGGGAAAACAAGCTTCACTTGCTTTTCCACTTGATTTTTGGCTTGTATCTCTTCTGTTTGTCTTGTCTCGAGCATGTCTAACGCTTTGGTGCAGGTACCCAAGACCTTTGGCAACCTCCCTCAACTACAAGACATCCTCTCAAGCCTCCCTTCATTTTAATATTTGACCTATAGGGGGTTACCTTTCCACTACTCCACTTGCCATCTAATTTCCCCCTAGGGTCACTCGGGACTCCCCCATTGTGTAGTATTTTCCTTCACTAAAGCGAGGGGAGGGTTTATCTAAGGTGAAAGTGGGTAGACTCTCCCACAGTTATTGCCATCTCATGGATTGGGTCAGGATTTTCCCAACCTATAGTTTGTGTAATAACATTTTGGAATCATTTCCAGGGAGGATTTTGAATCCTCTTTCATTCCCTAACGACACTTTTGAAAGCTTTGATCCCAAATTCTTTTCCCGTAAACTTTCCTGGCAGCGCCATTTGAGGGAAGTTACCTTTTCCATTTTTGATGAGCTTTTCATAATGTTCATCTGGCAACTCCATTAAGGTATTACCCTAAGTAATGGAACCATGGTGTCACAGGACTTACCATGGGCATTCCATAAGGTGTACCCTTCTATTGATGTTCAAAATATCTCTAGATATCCAAATCATTTCTCTATGAAGTGGAGGGCAAGTTTCCCTAAATTTAATGGTGATCCATCTCTAGCAGTCACCCATGTTGTGAATTATAAGAAGTATACTACACGCTTAAATGTGCTACATGAAGATGTGTTGATGGAAATTTGTGTATATTCTTTGGAATCAAGTCAAAGGAGTTGGAGTAAACACTCATATGATCCAAAAAGTATCCCATCCTCTACAAATCTCATCGAAGAATTTGTCAGGCTTTATCGGCAAGATACTCAGAATTTACAAGATACTTTCCAAGAGCTCAAAGACGCTCTTTGCAGAGAAGGTTTTTCAGTGGATGATGAGACAACAGGTGAGGAATGGAAAATTGAAGAAGAGTATCATCCACCCACTGCAAAAGAAGTTCTGGAAGAACAAATCCATGAATAAATTTGCCAAGAAGATCTCAACGATGAAGATCCAGACGAGACATCGGTGTCCATTATCTCACTTGATGAAGGTGAAGTTATCATGCTCACCTTCTTCCTGCACATGAATATGAAGAGATGATCAACATAAGTGACACATATGATCATGTGGAAGACCCTTCTGACGTGGTTGATCAACAAATTGATGATTTTACACATGTTGGTAGATGTAGATGGGGTGTGGGTTGCATCATTTTTTATGGAGATCCTATTTATGACATTGAAGGTATCTCTCAAGCAAAAGAGTTTGAGTTTTCGTCTTCAGAGGACTAGTCTTCATGCGTATATTATTCAGATGTTTGGCAACATGATGATGATATGGTTACAGATTTGTTCTATCCATTTTGGGATGAATTTTCGCACCATACTCAGGGTGATCTTCAGTCATCCTTTGGGAGTTGTGATGCACATCCTTTTGGGGATACATATTTTTTCTGTGAAAACTTTCAACCACCTTCGCCCCCAGATTTAGATGAATACCAGTACATGGCCATTCCAGAGCAGTCAAAGACTCATACCAAAGAGCGAAAATGTTTTCATCTTGGGGCCCTTCAAAAGGATTTGCAGATGAAGAAGTAACATATTTTGGATGTGGGAAAAGAGTCCTTCTGAGGACCTAAGGTCGCCCCTTATCACATTTCCTCTTCTCTGGGGAATCATAAGGTTTTCTTGGGATCTCTTATCTTTTCTCAACCTTTAGGGAGCAGTGATATTCTAAGTGAAGATGAAGATGAGACTTCGTTTATACACGGTATCCAAATTCAGAGATGGATTGATAGGGCTTGTGGCCATTCTCTCCAGCATGATTTTTTCACTCCCACCCATCCCCATGAGTTGTGTTCTATGATTAATTACATGCTTACTTATGATTATGACTATTTTATGCCCGAATTATCTTTATTGTACTACATGAATAAACACAGTGGGAGATACCTTGATGAGATGATCAACTGGTTACACGAGTTGTATGGATTCACCTAGCATTTTAGGACCTAATCTTCGGGCCCCAGGTAAGTAGGTAGGTCATCTTGCTTTCTTTCATTTGCATCTTGACTATTTATAATAGCTTAGTTGCATTTCATGTTTCATTTTTCTCTACTTTCATATTGCTTTCATCATATTACATATTTAGTTTAGAATTTTTTTAGAAAATGCAGAATTTTCTTTTCTAGATTAGTTGTCAATTTTGAAATTTTGATTATATGGACAAAGTGTTAGTAGAGCCCCACTGGATTTTATGATTTTATGTTTCAGTGTAGGCACAAGTCTAACCAGGAGATGTTGAGGTTATCATTCACTCTACGGAAAGCACATGTCCCCAAGTAGGATCCAGATGTTATCCTGATTTCCCATGGATAACTAAGGAGATGATGTCTTGAGGCCCTCAAGTTGTAGACATGGAGTACCGAGAGATAGATGGATGGCAGTGCCCACTTGCATAGACAAAGAACCACTATACCACCACATATCTCAGGATCATCATGATGGTATCCACCACATTATCTTACTTCTAGAAGACGATGGGTCTTGCTCCATGAGGCACAAGTTAGGTATTGTGGTAACTGTCACTTTAATATTTCAGGAATTTGACTATGTTGGAAATTATGCTCTTTTCCCTGTTTCACCTTGGTGGTTGACATTGCGCCCTAGTAAATGGTTACCCTTAGGGATGGGTTTGCTACAGAGAGGTCTCCTTGACAAGTCATCATGCCACTCCCGATTATACTTATCATTTTGCATCACTTCACCCCTTGTTCATCTCCTTATATTTTGCAATTTTTGAGTGTATTGACCCAAGAAAGGATTGTACCTCATTTCATCGGAAGAATGGGCTAAAGGCCAAGAGGTTTGTAGCTAGAAAAAGATAAAACCCAATCATAAATCTTCTAGATGCTCGCCTAGGGATCCTGAGGACAATGAAATGTCTCTCATAAGAAACTGATGGAACCCGTAAAAAATAACAATATAAAAATGTCAACCAAGGTAGATTGTGTGTGGGAAATGTTTTTCATGCTTAGGTAGAAGTCCCACACATTGTCTTCAACTTGGGGAAGCATAATGTGACCACTAGGGTAGAGTCAAGGTGGGAAATGCTTTTCATGCTTAGGTAGAAGCCCAACCTTGGCTTCAACCTGGAAACATCTTAAAAAACAAAAGGTAATAAACAATCTTGGAAAAAGGATGCATAAAAAATGAAGGTGTAGCACACCCTCTACAAAGGCACCCATAAATGAGACCATACAAACCCTTGTATGTCATGAACCCCATGCCAAATTTTTTTAAACCCCCCATCCACTTCATCTTATCCACATAACTTAGAGATGTTCCCACCTAGGAAACACTCTTGAATTAAGGAAAGATTCACCCAATAGGTCACTTTGTCAACCCTCCCATAACTAAACTTGGCAAATTGCATAGGGGCTTTGAGCACTTGTTTAGTTTGATGAGGTAGTTTTTTATCTACATGCTTGGATGGCTCTTATATTAAATGTGATTTTACTTGCATTATGCTTTGACTTGAGATCCTTGGAGGGCGTACTTGTCTGTCTTTGCAGGACCTTGTTGATGGACATTTTGGAGGAACAAGCCCAGCTTGGGCCTTCATTGGAGAAAGAATCCCACAGGTTAGATGCCATGACCCACTCCTTGGGGCTAGCTTAATGATGGGTGTTTCCTTTGGAGGAAGAAGATGAAACTTTGGACAGTGACACATAGTCTTCTTCCAACCCAATGACCTTCTTGGGAGCTCTTATACCATGTTTCTAGGCTTGACGTATTGCCTAGGTAGGGCATGTGGTGGTGAAGATGGAAACTTGGAACATTTTGATGGAAGACCCCTTGCAACTAGGAGGAGACTCTTGAATTGAAGACACATGGCCTTTAAAGGCCTAGCACTACCTTCTCCAACATCAATGACTTCCTACATGTGCCAAAATGTCACCCTTTGGGGTCTGAAATCATGTTTCTAGGGTTTCTTATGTTCATTCTTAAAGTTAAAATAATATTATTTTGTAAAGGGGAAAAATAAAGGGAAATGTCTCCCTTATTTTGTGGTTTACCCTTGTTAAGTGGACAAACCCTTTTTGAGGGGATTTGTATAAATATGGATCATTTCATTTCATCTTACACATAACTCTCACATCTTGGGGAGGACACTTGGCTGAAATTTGCGCCCTACTTGGGAAAATTCATTCTCTCTCTCT
>ML792687.1:36073-55164 GCA_009831015.1 Picea engelmannii
GCCTTATTCCTTAGAGCCCTTAGTCTCCCACAAGTTCACCTGGCGGAGTGTTGACTCCAGGGGTTATAGAGTCTACCAATCCGTCAAGCCAGCGAGTGGCACCCTTGGAGCACGTGGTGCATCCTGAAGGGCACGTCGCACAATCGAAGAAAACAAGGCGAGTGGCACCCTTGGAGCACGTAGTGCGTCCTGAAGGGCACGTCGCATTGATGACGATGATGAGACAACCTAGATGACCCTAGACCTTAACGCCTGATAAAATTCTTAAAAACGACACCCCTAATTAAATTGTCGCCCTGTTCAAATCAAAACCTAAATTAAAACATCTCTAAAATAAATTTGACCATCCCTAAGAAAAGATCCTACAAAAATAAACCTAGGGCGTAAACTAAAACCCACCTAGGTGTTAATTAAAGTCTTCTGAAAAGTAAAGATTTAAAATCCGCATTTATCTATTGGGTTTAAATAATAATAAAATAATAATAAAAGAGAGGAATAAAAAATGGAAATAAGGAAACTAGAAATAAAGGAAACTTAATATTGGAAAGTAGGGGACATAGGGTAAAAAGCAAAAAGGAATCAGCATTTAAGGAGTTACTAAAATTCAGAAACTTCATTTTAGGAAAGTGATTAAAAGCATGAGAGGGGATCTAGGAACCCTAGGAGTAATTTAAGGAGCGATTTTTGAGGGAGTGAGGAAATTTGAGTCTTTTAATTATTAAAAAGAAATTAATTTTTGGAGAATGAGTGACACTTGGACGGTGGAGATTGTTTAGAGGTTTGTCATTAAAAATTAATTAATTAATGATTAGGGAAGTAGGTGGGTCTAATTTTTCTATAAAAGAAGGGGTAAAGAAGGAAGAGGGATGAACGGTTAGCGTAACGTTACGCTGCCGAATTGTGGTTTGACGGATTTCTTGTGAGGAGTTGGGTTTATCTTAGCTGTGTTGGAGTGGTAGCTCAGCCGTGGAGGCGAGCTGAGACGCTAGTCTATATCTGGTTCTTGTGTGGCCCCTTTGCGGCTCGGGGGGATAAGGGGGAAGCAGAGTACCCCTAGCGTTTGGCTGGGAGGTACCGGTGAGCTCGTCACGGTCGACAGGCAGGAGCGGTAAGGAGCGCGGGACATCAACCAAGGCGCGGACAACATCCGAGGCAGACACTAGGAACCAGGTACGCGCGTTTATTTTATTGAAAATAATGCTTTAGAATTTAGTTGGGAACTTTAAATGATTTAATGGATGAATTTTCGCCCTGAGCTTTGCCCGTTCGATGGATTGCCTAAATTTACTATTGATTGCGTTCTGGATGGGGATTTAATAATCCGTGGCTGGAATTTTTAATTTTCTGTGTTACCCTTCGTCTGCATCTTCCGGTTTGGGATTTGGCATTCATTCTACTGTGCAATTTATAGTCAATGTCAATCACATATGTAGCTAAATGCATGCTAGGGCACGAGGGATGCGTGGTTGATTACATGGATAACGCACTGATTGTATTCCACTCTGTAAATCACCTAGAAACGAATGGTGGCGAAGACTTGTGCAGTAACCATTGACCTCCTTTTTGTTTCTCTGTTTTATACGAATGAAATCGGACTCTTATTTATTGGTTGGATTGGCGAAACCCTTCCACTTTGGCGAGTTCGCCTGGTTTCGAATTTAAACCTTTTCTTCTGTTATCAACTGGACAAGAACAACAAATTTTCGAGTGATTGCTGAGTGGGTTGTGGTTCGTTTTAATTTGATGGGCATTTTTATGTTTCCTCGATTTTCTGTGGGCGTGTTGGGGCATTGCTATTTCCGCGTGGGCCTTCATTTCCTTGGGCGTTTATAATTCTGTAACCTGGAACCATATCCGCCTGCCAACAGCCTTCAATGCCGCCTTTACGGGAGTAAACGGTTGAACCACGCCCTACAGTGTTTTACTGTCACCTTTACCATCCAGCAAGGCGTCCCCACCAGGTTTTCAAACTTCAAAGCTTGTTGGGACAAAACTAAAACCTTGGCCTGTTATTTCACGATTTTTATTGCCACTGTCACCTTTTTTCCTGTAGCAGTCCCGAGGTTGTCTGTGCATTGGCTCGTGATTCTCTCTACACCGATGATGGTCAATCACTTGTTTTTGTCATTACGATATTGTAGGTTCAAATCGAATTCTGACAGTTTCAGGGATTTATCCTAATCCTCACTTCCCAGGTTGTTGTTATTCTTCCTAACGGTTACTGTTCTGTCATTAACTTCGTCCTTGGTTGCCTTAAATAACCAAATGATGATAACGGAATTATCTTAAACCTTACCTTCCAGGCTGACATTTTTTTTATTATATTATTAAATTGTTACTTTATGATCAGTCGTCCTTGGCTATTCAAATTGTTACTGCCAAATCTAGTTCAACAAAGGATGAAGGAAGAAATCTTTATTCTGCGATAGCATGTTTGAATATTACCATAACTCCTTATAATTCCATTATCACCAGTACCTTAGGGGGCATTGGTACAATGAAGGTAAATGGCGACCAACTAGAGTTTAGGCATTTATTAAACCAAGCCTTCAGACCTCTCAGTTTAGAATGTATGCTTTAAATTGTGACTGTAGCGTATACTTCGTGGTTGTAGCATATATTAGCAGATTAGAATATGTCAGTGCCAGCGATAGTAGCGTTCTTGCTGTTGTGAATGTTTATTACCATTATTGAATCTGACCAGATGTCAATTATGGACTGGAACACCGGCTAACTTTAAGGAAATTATATTCAACTTAACAATAGGTTGCAGTACCGACATGCACAGATCGATCATCACGACGGGTTGTAATGTAAATGGCAGTAATGAGAATTTAGGAAAGCAATATTATAATCTTGACGTGTTGTAAATTAACGGCAATATAAACGATATTTAGGAATGAAATTAGAATCGACTCCTTTTAAATAGTATATTTTCCCTTTAGACAGCCCTTTTAAAACAATAATATTCAGGGACAGGTGGAACGACTGCAGTAATCATGACTGCATATAATAGTTTTATGGTTTTTAATGCTTCGTTTTCTTGCAAGTCGATTTAAAAAGGTAGTCCGTTTATTTAGTTTTTCATGGTGGAACATCGATCACTAATTCCCTTAATTGTATTAAGACGCCCTTCCTTATGTTGACATCTTAATTCTTGTTATTTTTATTATCATTTTTTTAAACATTATTATTTATGTCATTTTGAATAAAGTCCTTCTTAATTATGTCATATTGTTATTCGAATATGAGGTTACTTATTTATATGAGGTTATCTTATATATGACATGATGGGTGGTATTTTTATCATTGTCATTTTAATAGGGTCATTGTTATATATTGACACTTTTGTTATATTGTTATGTTCCATTGTGATGTTAGCTATAAATATGAAGTAGTTGATGTGACCTCTTTAATAAATTTCTATCCTATTTATTGTTATTTCAATTATTGATAGTTGTCATATCCAATAAAACCCTTTTTAACCCTGTCATTTAAATTTTATTAGTTTAGATTCCATTTTAATTTATGATGTATGTGTCATTTTCAATTGATCTTACCTATCAATATGATGTCATTTTTAGCGCATTACTATTGGAACTTAGTGAAGGTTTTATCTTGGAAGGTCGTTATCATTTTGGTGGTCGCAGCATATAAGTGGTTGTAAATGTAGAATCTTGGTCCGGATAGGTGATATAAATGAAGGGTGGTGAACATTTCATGACAGTGTTTTTAATTCTTATTGATGTAATATAATACAGGGTGCAATAACTTGACTTACGTACATTAAATTACCCCAAGTTAGTATACCAGGGTGGTTGTTCTTTAGATAACGTTTAACTGAGTGTTCGTTGTCAGAGTCCTCGTCACGCGCCTTCCGTAAGGGTGCAATCGTACTTCTTATTTATGTCGTACTTGATTTTATTCAGTTGGTTGCTTGGTCTGCTTGTGTCGGGTGGGATGTAGACACCTCCATGTTCCTCAGAACAATCGCCAGCCCTGAGACCTTAAATGGTTAAAATCGATGGGAACCTGGGCTTGAGTGTTGATTATGTGTCCTGGAGGTCCTAACCTTGTAGGGTAGGATGGGTGGGTGGTCAGTTTTACTTTTGTCGTGGTTGCGTCTTGTTGGTCATCGAGTGGCGACATAGAGTCACGTGTGTTGTTACTTCTACACGCGCGTACACACCTTAAACCCCAAAAAAAAAAAATTGCACCTGTATACTAAAATGGTGTCATATCGAGGCGGTTCGTTACACTTATATTGAGAAACATGATTTTTCTCTTATTAAAGATGTAGAGAAATTTCACCAGTTTATTCTAGGCAAACATACGCAGGTAAAAGTCCCTTTGCTTGCTATCGAGTTTCTTTTTTCACAAACTTATCCTTCAGCAAATCTTGCACATTGGCTTGCCAAGATTCAAGAGCATTATCTAACCATCATGACTTCAAAAACAATTAAGGGACGAGACTTAGCCCTTCACTTAGCTCAACATGCTGAAGCAAGTGAAGAAATTGACGATCACGTTAATCCTCTTTCAACACTATTTTATATTGAGAATCAAACCCTTTCTATTGTTGAACACCTCTGGTATAAAAATCTAGTGTATTACTACAATATCATGAATTCCCAGATGACTTAGATCCTCATCAGAGGAGAAGACTCTATCTTGAATTTTCCAGGTATATTATTTTAGGAGACTTTTTATTTATAAGGTCTACTGATGGTATATTACTTCGATGTGTGAATGATGAGGAAGCACATAAATTGTTACATGAGACTCATGGATCTTCAGATTTTGTTATTCACGTTGGTGGTCACTTTTTTGCTAAAGCTATTGCTTTTAAATTCATAAGAAATGGTTACTATTGGCCTTCAATTTTTCGAGATTCTTATAAATTTGCAAGATCTTGTGACAAGTGCCAAAAATTCTCTAGGAAAGAACGTCTTTCTGCTATGCCTTTGGAACCTGTTCTCCCAGATTTCCCTTTTTCTAAATAGGGCCTAGACTTTATTGGTACTATTAATTCTTCGTCCTCTGCAGGGCATATTTTATTTTGAAAACCATCGATTATTTCACTAAGTGGATTGAAGTTGTCCCTCTTAGACACTCATAGGTAATCTCTTTCCTAAAAACTAATATCTTCTCCAGATTTGGCATTCCTTTAGAAATTATTACAGACAGTGGTCCTACTTTCATTTCCACAAAATTGACTCAATTTCTAGTCAAGTTGGGAGTCAAACATTTCACTTCATCATCTTATTACCCCTAAGGAAATGGGTAAGCCGAGTCTACTAACAAAAAAATGGTTAGGATCATAAAGATGTTAATCGAAGATAAGCTTCGTCAATGGCATACCCTCCTCACCTACGCCCTTTGGGCGGATCACACTACTACGAAGGTAAGCACAGGTTGCCACCCCTTTCATCTTGTTTATGGTCAAGAAGACATTCTACCTACTCAGTTGGAACTCTCCTCTCTATGGTTGATGCTACATATTGAAGAATTAAATTCTTCCAATGTCCCTCAAAGGATAAATGCACTATTAGCCTTAGAAGAACAAAGAATGTTTGCCTTGGAAAACATAAACAGAAGACAAAAAACTATAAAGAAATATTTTAACAAACGTGCAAAAGCTATCAAATTTAAGGTAAATGAGAAAGTCTTACTTTGGGACTCAACCCATGCTGACAGAGGAAGAAATTCAAAGTTTTAGAAATTATGGCTAGGTCGTTTCAAAATCGCTTTTGTCCTAGGTGCAAACTCTTACCTTTTAAAGGATATGGAAGAGCGATTGTATTCGTACAGTACCAATGGTTCCCACTTAAAACATTATGTGGAACCAGCTTGATTGATAAACACCATGTGGAAATCACTGCTATACATAGCTTTATGTTTCACTGTTTTATTTTTCTTTGTTAAATTGAATTTTCAATTTCTGTTGTTTCATTTTTTGCTATTTCATTTTATGTTTATCAAGAATAAAATTTTGGATCAGTTTTGCCACAACAATGCCATTATGTAAGTATTGTTGATCAATAAAAATAAAGTTTACACAATTATCATGATGTCCTCCTTTTAGACATCGTTGAAAATGATTTTTGCTTTCAATACTGCAGTTAGATAAATGATTTGGTTTTCTTCCTTATTTTCTGCTATCCATTTCTTCCCTCCATCCTAAGATTCAAAAGAGCATATCATAAAATTTCTCCATAACATGAAGAAACACTTTTACTGTGACTGATCGAATGTTATGCATACAGGACCAAACCCCCTCATACGTACCACTTTTCATGAGTTATTCCCCAAATCCTGTCTCATTCTTTCCCTTAAACCATCTTTTTCCCTCTATTGCATAATCATTATGGTCAACAACTCTTTGATCTATGTTCACCGATCTGTGAAACTAGACATGATGAGTTCTTAATTTGTTGGAAACAAATTTCCCGGAGTCTCCAGTTTGTTGATGCCCAAAAGTGCAACATAGGGCATCTGCTTGCAAATGGTTGCAACACCTTATTATTTAATTATATTTAATAATATACTAATAGGTGGGACCCCTTTTGTGACTTGTGTGACTATGACGAAGAGATGACACTTATGCTTTATGTGCTTATGAGTTGGCTTAGATGAGCTCTACAGTTTATTTGGTTTTAAATTCGTTGTCGAAATAATTGATCAAATGATGTTATGGACAATATGATTAAAAAGGGAATGATGTTGTTTTTATATAGCGCTCACAAGTATTATTATGCTGCATTTAGTTTGAGGAAGGACATAAAATCCATGTTTAAGTTATATGTGTGATATGGCGATTTCATGCTAAAAGGACTGCGCGCATTGTTTGAATTGGAAATCTAAAGGTTGAGACATGGTATCCCTAGCAAGTATTTGATATATGTCGCATTGGAGTTTTAAACAAGGGTTGACACATTTGTTAAGTTGGAGACTTAGGGAAATGGTGGTGTATTTGACTTGCATTAAATTGATTTGGAGTTAGTGGTTGATGTGTTGTATGTTAGCTTGCTCGTACTGGCTATGGATGAATGTAGATACAACGTGCAGTAAATGCACATCGCTCTTACTGTAACGTCCCCAACCACCCAATAGGTCGAGCAACGCCACAGAGGAACATATTACTGCTCTGATACCAATTTGTAACATCCCCAACCACCCAACACACCGGGAAATGCCACAGAGGAACATCTTACTGCTCTGATACCAATTTGTTTTAACACCCCCGACCACCTAGGACGTGACATGCTATCTTGTAGAAATAAAAATTATCATCTGCCTATAAATATAACCATAGACAAACAACATATTCTGCTAATACATAGACTGTTGCGGAAATAACAATAAAATCATACATGAAATAGTCCAGACAAAACCATATATGTAACAACATATATAAATACATAACATGTGAATGTATAGGGGAAATGAATACTTATCTTTTAATTTAGATCCACCAACTGTGTGCAGACCTTCCACAAACCTCCCAGCCTTAGGCTACACTTCTCATCACGCTAAAAAAATGGGTCACCCCCAAGCTGGGACTAAGCTCCACCCACGGCAAGGGAATCCTAGACTAGGCTGAGGTTACATGAGACTGCACAGTGCAACTGGAAGGATTCTTTCCAAGAGCCTTCTTATGCCCACTACTCACGGACTCTCATTCCCTACATGTCTGTTCCACCCTGGGAATATGCACCTTCACTGTTCCACAATCCATCGACTGCTCCACTTCCCCTTTCAGGGTCTCGGAAACAGGCTAGATCATAAATTCTCAGAGCTCCGTAGTTGGTGCTGGACTATCTCTAGGAGAAAATCACTTCCCAACAAACTCTCTCACCTAGAGAGAGTTGCTCACAGGCCTGAAAACCTGCCTCTTCAACCAATGGCCCGACAACACGCTTCTTCGACCAACTTCAACTCAGTTCCAGTAAGGTGAGGACAACAACAAAGGTTTAATATATCTCAAGGAATGGAAGCAACCACAATTTAGTAAGGCACAACATGGTTTTGGCAAGTACATATACGTTGGGCTTCACAGGAAAACATAGATTGACTTCCCCAATTATTGGTTTCAGAGGTGCGTCCAAGATGTAGAGGTCCACGACAGAGGCCTGCCAAGTTAGGCGAAGGATGGGAGAATGGGGAGCAAACCCCCCCAACTAGTTGACTCTCCAACTTTAACTACATGCGCCCAGGTCGACACTTGTCTTCCTGGAGCTGCATGCACTCCATTTAACATTCATTCCCTTTCCTAGGAACTTAGGATAAATGGGTTTATTTTTCCCCACTTTAATATTTTCATTTTTCAGGAATATATTATAATATTCCCTTGGGTTAAGCCCTCTATATTAGCCTATAACACATAATCCTACCAGCTTACCAACACTCGGCTCACCAACCTACAAACATCAGTAGATTTCACAGGGGTTCGACTTAGGGTGTTGTAATCCCCTCCTCTTATTTTTGCACTGTCCTCAGTGCAACTCATTTACATAATATCAACAAGATTTTCAAAATCTCCAAAACGATGTTGATACTCTGCCCGCATAGCATCCTCATGCTCCCATGTCGTGTCCTTTGGACCGTTCCAGGTCCACTGGACCTTTACAAGCCCTATGGCTCGATTCCAGAGCTGCTTTCTCTTCATGTCCAATATGTGCACCGGATGCACTTGCAAGGCGCCTTCTTACTCCACTTGAATCACATTCCAATCAATCACATGATTAGGATCAGGTACATACTTATTGAGAAATGAAACATGAAATACATTATGAACAACCATGGATGCAGACAATGAAAGCATATAATCAATTAGTCCAATCATTTATAGGATTTCAAATGGTCCACAATATCTAGCTGCCAACTTGGAACAGTTTCCCAGCTTCAGGGAACTTTTGTTGGCATTTACTTTCAAGAAAACATGATCACCCACTTTAACTCCCTGTGGTTTTTGTTCTTATCAGTGTAACTTTTCCTCCTGTCTTGGGAAACCTTCAAATTCTACTTAATCTTCAGCATTTTCTCTTCCATTTCCTTAAGCAACTCTAGCCAAACCACTGCCCTATCAGCTGGGTTATCCCAACTTACTGGGGTGTTGCACTTTCTGCCATAAAGTGCTTCAAATGGGCTCATCTTCAATGACGTTTGATACCCAATGTTGTAAGCAAATTCTACCAAGTGTAGATAATCCTCCCATTTAGATGGTTTGTCCATCACATACATTCTTAACATATCTTCTATCACTTGGTTCACCCTCTCTATTTGCCCATCAGACTTGGGATGATAAGCAATGTTGAAGTTCAGATTTGTTCCGAACCCTTTGAATAACCCCTTCCATAACTTTGAGGTAAATTTCGGGTCTATGTCAAACACAATTGTCTTGGGTATGCCATGCAATCATCCTACTTCCCTCATATATATATCAACAACATTAGCTGCCTTGTCAGTAGTCTTCAATGGAATAAAATGGGTAGCTTTAGTAAGCTTATCCACCACCACCATGATGGAATCATGTTGCTTATTTGTTTTGGGTAATCCTATGATGAAATCCATTGTCACCACTTCCCACTTCCACTCAGGAATGGGTAATGGCTATAGCAAACCAGCTGGGTGTCTATGCTCAACCTTTACCCTTTGACATTCTAAGCATTTAGCTATGTATTCAAAAATCTCTTGCTTCATGCCTGGCCAATAATATTTTCACTTGACTGTTGAAACTATTTTTTGATATCCTGTGTGTCCTGCATCATGCACATTATGCATCTCTTTTAAAATCTCTCTTCTCAATTCTGGAGAATTGGGTACATAGACTCTGTTTCTGTACCGAAGGATTCCATTGATTCCCAATTCATAATCCTCAACCTTATGTTGCATTTTACCTTGCTGCAATTTTGTTACTAATTCCATGTACTGCAAATTTGAATTTGCAACCTCAGGGATTCTGCCTTGAAGATCCATCTGATACATGCTAATGGCTATAGGATGCAGTTCATGCACTCTCCTGCTGAGTGCATCGACCACTTTTTTCTCCTTTCCTTTGATGTGCTTGATATCAAAGTCATACTCACAGAGGAATTCCAACCACCTACTCTGCCTAGCATTCAGAGTTGGTTGATCAAATAGATACTTTAGACTATGATGGTCTGTCTTGCGTTCAAATCTCTTTCCCATGAGGTAATCTCTCCATTTCGTTAGAGCGTGTACAATGGCTACCAACTCGAAATCATGAGTGGCATAGAGCCTTTCATGCTCTTTCAAATTTCTGGACTCATAACATATTACAAACCCATTCTGGTTGAGGACTCCTCCCAGTCCTTCCTTACATGCATCTGTGCAAAACACAAAATCCTCATTTGGATCTGAAATCTTTAGAATTGGAGCACTGGTTAACAACTGCTTCAATTGCTGGAAGCTTCTCTCAGATTCTTTTGTCCATTGAAATTTCTTCTCCTTCCTTTGCAAGGAGGTGATGGGATAAGCTATTCTTGAGAAACCTACAATGAACCTTCTGTAATAGCCAGCTATACCCATGAAGGATCTAACTTTTGTCACATTCTTCAATGTTGACCATTCTATAATGGCTTCTATCTTCTTAGGATCCACGACTATCCCATCCTTTGAAATGATATGCCCCAAGTAGTGAATTATGTTTTGATAAAATGAGCACTTGCTCAATTTGGCATACAACTGATGCTTTCTTAGCAGCTGCAACACCATCTTCAAATGATGCTCGTGCTCTTCCTTGGCCTTTGCCCCCCTACCTCAACCATTATATTCTCTCTAAAAGATGGTTGTCCTTGAGCACTATTTCTGAAAAAGAGTGGATTGTTTCCCTTCTACCTCTGCTCTTTCTTGAACTTCTTCTTGTCCTCCCAAGCCTTCTGGAAAGTGGGATTTTCTCTTTGATTCTCATATAAGCATTTTTCTCTCCTTATAGTTTCTTCCATAGTTTTAGGATCATCATACTGGATCTTGTCACTGATGGAAGATGGTAGTCCACTCAGATACCTTTGAATTTTGAGAGTCTCATCTTTGATGAAAGGGGCATGCTTCAACAATTCCAAAAACCTTCATTCATATTCATCAATGGTCATGCTACCCAATTTGAGCTCAAAGAACTCTTTCATCTTTCGGTCATAGTATCTCTTAGTTAAATATTTCTTTTCAAAGTGTTTCTTGAATTCCTTCCAAGTAACATTTTTCTCTTTAATGTGTTGCACCTACACAAGTTGATCCCACCACATGGATGCCTTTCCTCTCAGTGGATACATTTCAATTTTTCCTTCTACATGAGAGGAGTAATTCTGCACTTGGAAATATTTCCTCATGCCAAGAATCCATGTCTCAGCATCTTCCTCCTTTTGGTGCTCTCCATCAAACGTAGGAGGTTTAATCCTGTTCATTTCACCCTTCAATTCATCCACTCCAGATCTCCTATGATTTCTGGTAGGAGATGGGCTTGAACTACTGTGTGCCCTCCTCTTGGAGTGCCCTTGGGAGTGATGATGGTGTCTACCAACACTCCTTGATTTTATCTTCTCATCAAGGGACCTGTAAATTCCTGATTTACTCGAGTCACTCCCCATATCCAATTTCTTTTCTATTCTTTCCAGGCTTTGTATCAACTTTATGTTGAATACTCCCTGTTGTTCCCTACATTTCATGAGCTTTCTGTTATCTGCTTGGTGAGTCTGGACATCTTTCTACAGCTTTTCAATGATTTTCATCATGTTTCCTTCCTTATCTATCTCTTCTTCATGCCCATTAGAGTTCGATCCTTCAACTCCTATATGTACATCCATTACTCTAACTTCATTTTTCGAACTGTAAGCACCCTGTGCCTTCCCCATTTCTCTGCACTATGTCACAATTCGGTTCGGTTCTGACAATCGTTAACTCTGCAAAATGTGCAATCAACCAAAATTTTGTCAGCCTATCAGACTTTAATAATTTTCTAGAATAAACCAATCTGATTCAACAAAATAATATCAGATTCCATTTTCTGAAGGTCTTGGTCGGTCAAGAACCCCGTGGGCTTCCATCTCTAAGCCTAGTTCTCTTATGAAACAAGATTTCGGCCACTAGCCCCTTCCAACACTTATGATTTGGGTGCTTATCTAGAGCCTTGAAACTTCGGGCTCCAGCTTCAGAGGTTTTCAAAGCACATCACAAAAAATCTCTTGGAGTTCCGGATTGATGAAATCGTGAAGTAGGGTGGATCAACAGTCCACGACTACCCAACATCCAACGACTGACACCCACTATGGAACTTCATGCATCTGAGCTCCAGGACTTTGGAGGATTTCACATCTACACACCCCCAACATCCCTGAACCGTTAATCTCTGAAAACTTCCATGTCACCTTTGGTGACGTCATTATGTCTCATCACCTCGGTGTTACAAAATTTTTGAAAGTTCTTCCTTTCGTTCCCTTATGAACCATTCTTCCAGAGTGTCAAGTCTTTGAACTTCACAACTGGCGCCACGTGTCCAATCAGGCGGGTGATAATGTCACATTCTAATTGAATTTCAATCTCATAATGGTTCTTAACTCTCTGGCACGTGGCACACATCCCATGTGTCCACGTCATTTCGAGTGACGTCAACATGCCATGTCACTTCGGGACTTCAGGCTTTAGGGAGTCTTCACCTTAGCATACCCCATTTCTCCTGAACGTCGAACTCCAAACTTTCTTACCTTTTTCTCTTGGCTTAACCCTATGGTTTTGATCCATCCTTGGTCAAATCCAATGGTAAAAACTCGCGCCCCCCCACGGATCTACGATGTAGATCCTTTCAGGACTTCAGGCTTTGACCCTTTCTGCTCTATCACACATAAACTTCACCGAAGTCATGAAGTCCGAAGTAATTAGGGGTTAATCCTCATGCACCTTTATCCATATCTAATGGTTGTGAAGGATCCTCCTTCTCCCAAACAGATCCCACGACCCAACTTCAAACCTTGCGGTTCCAAATCCATGGTTACTGGAATCTCTTTTCTCTGCAATTGTTCTTCAGCCACTATACCTCCCGAGCTTCCAAACATGACCAAGGTGCTCTCTTGGCACTCTAGAATGCTCTTAAATTCAAATTTTTTTCTTTTAACAACAATTTTCTCTGATCTTTTGATTCCATAACCACTTATACGGCCTAATTCAGGCTCAATGTCGAAAACTAGGCTCTGAACTTCAATTTTTTCCATTTCGACAACAATTTCCTTTCGAAACCTTCTCTTCAACTTCCACTTTCCTAGCCCATCCAGGCTCAGTGTTGAAACCATGGCTCTGATACCAATTTGTAACATCCCCAACCACCCAACATGCTGAGAAATGCCGTAGAGGAACATCTTACTGCTCTGATACCAATTTGTAATGTCCCCAGCCACCCAACATGCTGGGAAATGCCATAGAGGAACATCTTACTGCTTTGATACCAATTTGTTTTAACACCCCCAGCCACCCAGGCCGGGCTATGCTATCTCGTAGAAATAACAATTATCATCTGCCTATAAATATAACCATAGACAAACAACATATTCTGTTAATACACAGACTGATGTGGAAATAACAGTAAAATCATACATGCAATAATCCAAACAAAACCATAGATGTAACAACATATATAAATACATAGCATGTGAATGAATAGGGGAAGAAAATACTTATCTTTTAATTGAGATCCATCAATTGTGTGTAGACCTTCCACAAACCTCCCAACCTTAGACCACGTTGCTCATCATGCTCAACAGTGGGTCACCCCCGAGATGGGACTAAGCTCCACCCAAGGCAAGGGAATCCTATACTGGGCCGAGGTTATAGGAGACTGCACAGTGCAACTGGAAGGATTCTCTCCAAGAGCCTTCTTACGCCCACTACTCACGGACTCTCATTCCCCACATGCCTATTCCACCCCGAGAATATGCACCTTCACTTTTCCACAGTCCATCGACTACTCCACTTCCCCTTTCAGGGTCTCGACAACACACCGAATCAGAAATTCTCAGAGCTCCATAGCTGGTGCTAGACTATATCTAGGAGAAAATCACTTCCTAACAAACTCTCTCACCTAGAGAGAGTTTCTCACAACCCTGACAACCTGCCTCTTCAACCATAGGCATGACAACCCACTTCTTCGACCAACTTCAACTCAGTTCCAGCAAGGTGAGGACAACAACAAAGGTTCAATATTGCTCAGGGAATGGCAACAACCACAATTCGGTAAGGCACAACACAGTTTTGGAAAGTACAGATATGTCGGGCTTCACAGGAAAACATAGGTCGGCTTCCCCAGTTACTGATTTCAGAGGTGCGTCCAAGATGCAGAGGTCCACGATGGAGGCCCAACAAGTTAGGTGAAGGATGGGAGAATGGGTAGCGGACCCCCACAACGAGATGACTCTCCAGCTTTAATTGCATGCGCCTAGGTTGACACCTATCTTCCTGGAGCTGCAGCGGACCCCCACAATGAGATGACTCTCCAGCGTTAATTGCATGCACCCAGGTCGACACCTGTCTTCCTGGAGCTGCATGCACTCCATTTAGCATTCATTCCCTTTCCTAGGAACTTAGGATAACTGGGTTTATTTTTCCCCACTTCAATATTTTCATTTTTCAGGAATATATTATAATATTCCCTTGGGTTAAGCCCCTTAGATTATCCCCTCTTTCCTATCCTCTCAGTCCCATCCCTTTCCCTACCCGGTGAAGCTTCATCCCCCATCACTCTTTCTTCGTGGTCGGTCTACACATAACGATGTATATTTTTTATTAATGATATGCATAATTACATATACAAAAATTAGGCTTATTGGCCTTAACATCCAAGATCTTCGGCCTATAACACATAAGCCTACCAACTTATCAACACTTGGCTCACCAGCCTACAAACATCAGTACATTTCATAGGGGCTCGGCCTAGGGTATTACAATAACCCTCCTCGAGCCCGCCACCATATCCATTTTGCATTTGCTCTTGTTGGTTGTTGCTGCTCTGCTTTGTTTGACCGTGGAAGAGGTATACATGCTTGGTTGTTTCTCCTTAGAATTTTTACATAGGTATGGATTCCTTGTTGCTCCATCCATGAATATTTCTCTCTGCTCTTTAATTAAGTCAACAATTGGCTCTTGAGTTTGCTCACTGTCTGTGCATTTCCAAAGTTATGATATATGGAAATTTTGACTGTGTATGGATTGTTGGTTAAGTGTATGCATTGAAAAGTTGTGTGGATATCTCTTACTATTTATGGTATTCATGCTTTACTTGTGGGAAAGAATACGGTTGGGGAAACTCTCAGGCCTACCTTACCTCTGGTTTCATTTTTTGGATTTCTTCCCTAAGCGTATCACTGCTCCTTATCTGTGGGTTATATGGACACTTTGCCTGTCATTTAAGTTGGTTTTCCTGCCCATTGTGTCTGCGTCCGTGTAACAACTCTGTGAATATAAATGTGAAGTTTTGTAGAAGTATTAAGCTTCTCGTGCTCCTTTTGGCCAAACCCTCAATTTGGTTAGCTCGTCCTCCTCACCACATTACTCTTCACTATTGTGTATTGAACCCTGTGTATTGGAAATTATTGTGGAGGTGGCCAACCCATAATTTAATAAAGGCACTGTTCGTGCTCATTTTTGGTCATGGGTTTAGTTGATTATTTGATGTGCGAAGATGGAAGGAATGTTAAGCCCACTCATTTGTTTGGCAATACAGTCTATCCTGTGGAAATATTGGGGTGATGAAAACATTGCAAAATCATCGTTTAAGGGATACGACCTACTGTGTGTTCGATTTTGTATGAAATGAATATCTCTGTGGTTGAATTATATATGCGTTGAATGAGTTTTGTGAACCATAATGAAAGGGATTTTAGAAGCATTGTTATTTTAATTTTCAATTTTGAATTATGTTATACATAGGGATGCCTTTTGGGGCCACTTTGTGGAACCCTATGGCGATTTAAAATGTACTGGTGATTATATTGTAGACCACGGTCTGTCCATTCCTCGACTGTTGGTTGTGGTTATTGTGATTATTATGGTGTTGTGTCTCCTCGACTCTGTTATGCACAAGCTGTGTTATTATTGTTGAATGTTTATTAGGCAATAAATTATGAAATGGTTACTGTGCAATGCAATTTCTAAATGCAATGAGCAACCTTGAAGTGAAAACCCGGTTTTAGATCTTTGGAAACAGAGTGTTGAATTTCAATTTTGAAACAGTAAAGGGTTTTGAATTTAATTGACGTTGAAGATGGAATTGTTTGATATATTAGAACAATATCCATGGGAGTCCTTTCCATTATACCATTTTACGCAAAATACACTCCCCTCATTATCCCAATTACATTTTTTCACTCTGTCTTATGTTGTTACTCATTTTTAAGGAAAATTCTGTGTGGAAATAAAAGAAATGATGTTGAAGTTAATTGATGATTGGTATTTTGGGAGATGGTTCTATACATAGTTTGATTGATTTTTTGATTGCTTGGACAATACTCGTAATCTTTCCCCCTCCATGATATCACTTTACGCTAAATACAATCCCTCCATACTCCCAATGACCCTATCAATTCGTTGTTCGTATGGAAATTAATAAATGAGATTTTTATGGATGGATTGCATGCGTCATATAGTAAATAATAGAGCCAACTCTTGATTTATTTAAGTGGAGTTTCATGTATGGGTTATTAATAACTTTTCATGACTCGGTAAATATTGCTATAGGATGAGTTTTTTTAGCAGGGGCAGTAATGACTGAAATAATAGAGGCAGATGTAACTGGTAGCGAGGATATAAAAGGCCTTGATTTTCTATTCACTTCGATGTTGATCCACAAGAGTTAAACCAACTATTTCAAGCTAGGTTTTTCAATTTGGTTGGCCATGGTATATTGCATCCCCGACCTAACAAACCCCCATTTCAACCTCCTCAGAATTTTCCTGGCATTCCTTTTCCTCGACATGTGTCAATGTAGCCCAAAGTCCCCGCTAATGATGGTTGGTAAGAAATTGTCCATTAGCCCGTCTCTCACCATCGTGGTTGGCCCACTGTGTCATTGCCTCTACCACCACGATTTAATCCCAATGCTCAAATTGCTCATGTTATTTCGCCAGTACAATCCTCGCACGCCAACAAAAGATTAATTGTTGACTATTGTTATAAACCTTTAATAAATCTACGATGACAAAGGCTTATTTCTCTACTACATCTAGGGTCAATATTCGATGACATTTGTATAATAAGAATATATTCATATATTGTACTTATATTTCTTTAGTGGATTTTGTTGTAATAAGAAATCTCAATGCCAAGGATTACATCTAAAGAGAATGAAAGGACACTTGCTAATTTAAGGGCAACATTGGAGGCACAGGGTGATGGGAAATGTTATTTCATTTACAATCAATGCACGGGATTTAATAGAAGAAGACATGTAAGAAAAACAACTAAAATACATATCGTCCCATGGTAAGTTATTCATTATATATGTATTTTTATTGAGTGTATTTATAAATTTTTCTTTCATTTTTATATTTGTTGTATACACTAATTTTATTGATTGTTTGTAATTATGAATATAAATTCTCTTAGGTGTGTGGCGTCGAATAATGTTCCTAGTAGTAGTAGAAATACCATTGTACAAGTTGTGGAAGATGGCATGGATATTGAAGATCAAGTCAATCCTATGGAAGAATATGACACCAATAATATTGTTGATTTAGATGATGGTACAGATAGATTGATCTAGGGCATATTTGCTGCTATCGATGAGGACAAATTTGATGATATTCATGATGTACATCTTCTTGAGAAGGCACAACAACCCCTTTATGAAGGATCAGGAATAAATATTCTCCATGTTATAATATTGTTGGTGAACTTGAAGGTATTGAATGGTTTGTCAAACACTTGTCTCACACAGATCCTAAGGTACGCAATATAATTCGTCACATATTATACATAAAGGTCAATTTTTTTTTCTCTATTTTTAATGTCAATTAATGTGTAAATTAAGGATGCAATATTTATGATTACTATTATTTATATTAACTAGTTATTTTTTATGTTGTAGATTTTTAGGTGAATTTTTCTTACCACCGTCAAATAATTTACCTCGCACATACCGAGAGTTGTGTGCCATTATGAAAGATATTGGAATGTAGTATCATGTTATTGATGCATGTCTAAATGATCATATTATATACTATGGACAATATGCATCGAATACGAAATAAGCACAATGTCTAATCAGTAGATATTGAACTGATCAAGTAATAAAAAAGGTGTCTCACAAGGTTCTTCATCATATTCTGATAATTCCATGTTTGCAACGACTGTTCAGGGCCAAAGAATAACACAATTTATGGATTACCATTTACGACACATAAGTGAAAATGGTGTTCTTCGAATGCCTGTAGATGGTTATGCATTTAGGGACATCGAAGAAAGATGATTGATTTTTAAAGAAGAACCTCATAATTTTCATTGGCAGTTGACAATGTCAATCCATTTGGTGAGTTTGGATATATTTACTCAGTGTGGCCTATTTTTGTTATAAACAATAACCCTCCTCCTTGGATGTTAATAAAAAGAGAGCACACAGGGGTGGTAGGTGCGGGGGGAGTCATCTACAATTCCGAGGAAAAAAATAGTAGAATATTCCTAGGGTCTGGGAAAAACACCTAATAATAAAGCATAGATCCTCGCAGTCTGCATGGGATTGAAGCTCACTCAGGAGAGGAACATTCAAACTTTAACTGTGTTGGGGGATTCTGAAATAGTCATAAAGGAGCTTCGGGATCGGTCCAGTTTGCCAAAAGGCCCACTCAAAGGCATATGCTCAGCTATAAACTCACTTAAGAAGAACTTCATCAGCCTGATTTTCTTCCATATCTTGCGAAACCAAAACTCAGAGACAAATAATTTGGTGAAAGCAGCCAAAAATCTAGAACAAAGCCACCTTCTTACCAATCAAACCCCTTCTTATGTTTGGTTTCCCTAACTCCACCCACCCTTTCATCCCCCCCTCTAACTCTAGTATCAATTCTACCCATCCCGACCTCACCCCCCCTTTTCCT
>ML792687.1:55214-90347 GCA_009831015.1 Picea engelmannii
CCCTCCCCCCTTTCCCACGCCCACTCTATCCCCTGTCATCTTTGGCATGCGATTCCATGCCGACCACGTGATTCCCCTCTCCCCCACCCTCCATGTCTTCCCTTCCCCCTCGCTCGAGTCCCTTTTATATCAAGGATATCCATCTGAATTTCTGGATGATCCATCGTCACCTCCCTGTATCAGCTCTACACTTTCATTTGCTGCAACTTCTCCCTTGCTCGTGGGACACGATGTCTCCCCTAGCTCTTGACGATATGTTGATCCTTGGCAATTGGATTTAATCCATCCTGTTTAGCTCTCTCGCCTGGCTCTGCATCCCTCTCGGCTTTGGACATATCTCCTCGCCTCCCTCTTCTCGACTCTTCCTCCCAGCCAGTTTGAACAACCTTTTGCACAGTGCCTGCTCGCCCCTCGCGCATTGCAAAATCACGCGACGAAGGTCCAGAGACCCTTACACATGCCCAATCTATGCCACTAAAGACCTTCGCGAGCAATTCCAGGCCCTGTGAACAGACTGTAGGCATATAGAAGAACGCTCAGGCTTGAGGCATCATGAACTCCAACAAGAAACCCAAGTGATCCGTGAAAGTATGGCCAAAATGCAGACTCAGATACAACAACTAGAAATCATACACAACCAAGAATTGGGAATTGTCCTCAGGGGGGTTAACCGCAATACAAGGCAGATAGGAGCAGTCACCCAACGTCTGGGAAATCCTCAGCAACAAGCTCATTCTGTAGGCACGGACGAATCTCGTTTACCTTCAACCTTCCACTCTGTTGTTAGCAATGATCAACAGGGCGCGATGGCTCCAGGGTTCTCCTATCGTGCTTGGGCGGAGGACAATTAGGCTCAGCACCACGCGGAAACACACCAAGCAGAGGAGAATCAAGAAACACAACAGAACGATCCAAGCCAACCCTACATATAGCTCTGGTTTTTTATGAATTGTAAATTTCTGTTGTCATTAAATAGTTTTATAGCCATTTTCACGTGGCAAAACTATAGTCTATATAGAACAATGGCCAAATATCTCACCGACATAGAAAGACTTTTTTGTTTCTATGGCAATAGCAGAGGTGCATGCACCCTGCTGTCTGTATCTTTTTGGAATTCTGGCAGTTTTTGATATAATATAAATATACCTTTTCTGTTAAAAATAAATAAAAAGGGAGCACACAATGTTGGCAATGATTGTTCCATGTCTTTGTTTACAAAATTTGTTTGAACGTCCAATTTCATTTGTCTTATTTGTTGGATAATTTCTTATATTTATATACAAGGTAGTAATTATGTGTACTTTCAACCAATTAGGCAAGTACCAAGTGAAAGATATAAATGTATATATTGAGCCTCTTGTCAACGAGATAATAAATTTATGGGCTAGTATCACTATTTATGACATCTCTAGACCAATAGGGCAAATTTTTTTTCAATTCCATGGAATACTTACATGGACAATTCATGATGCCCCAGGGCTAACACATTTTTGTGGTATGTAACATACTACTGCACTTTAAAAATATATACTTTTATGAAAATATGATACATGTTTCTTAAATATTAATTCCTTGTTATATGAATAACACTGACATTAATCCATATATTGTTGGTATTCAAACAAAGGGTAAATTTGCATATCCAATTTGTGGTCCTAGGATGAAATCTCGCCGTTCAAGAAGTTTAGGAAAGAAGATGTTTGATGAGTATATGCACTTCTTCCCTAAGAACCATACATATTGAACTGCAAAAAAAACATCTTTTCAATTTCAAAGAAGAGACTGGAATAAAACCACGAAGAATTACACCTTACCTATGAATGTTGGAATATAATAGAAATCGTCAAGGTAAGAAATTAGTCTATGTATCATATATATTAGTGTTTTACAATTTTAATTTGTATTGAATTATGTTTATTGTATCTAACTATTATTGTTGTAATCTCATTTATTTTTCATAAATGTCGGCAAGGCATTAATGGGATTCCACGAGGAATGAAATATTACCCTATACAATTTAGTAGGTTTCCCTACTATGAGCACCTACAAATAACTCATTTGTTTGATACAATGCATAATAGGAAGAATGTAACATAAACGTTGTGGAGAATCTTAGATGGAAGGAGTGACAAAGAAAAATTTGTCAAAATTTGTACTGACATTTAGGAAGCCAATCATGCAATGCAAAATGTGATTTATTCAAATAGCAATGTACACCAAAATAGTTTTCCATGGTTATTTACAGAACATGAAAACAATGTTGTAAAAGAGGTCATTCGGAAAATTAAATTTCCCATGGGATTTGCTTCATACATAAAGAATATCTTAACGAAGAAAGGTGAATTTGGTGTGGTGAAAACTCATGACTGGCATACCTTCATGAAGGTTATTATTTTGGTGGATTTCTATACTGGTAATACTTCATTTTAGTATTTCAATTTTGTTTTCTTTTCAAAAATATAATGATCCATTTTTTGTTACAGTATGTTCTACCTCTATCTCTCCCTGACATCTTTCACAACAATGTAAAACAAGTTATATATGATCTTGGAAAATACATGAGGTAAATGATGACTTATATGCAAAATCTGTGTTGTTGAACTTGACAACATTTGTTTTACTTGCAATGTATATACTTTGTTGTTGAAACCTATGATTTTCTTTGTATCATGTGCAGGTGGTTGCCATCTAAATAAATCCATAAATAAGATATAAAATATTGAAGGAGAGAAATTCCTTGGCTAATGTGTGAAACGAAAAAGTATCTATATCCGACATTTTTCAATGCACAAGAACACTACCTCATACACCAAGTTGAGGAGATTGAAATGTGTGGACCTATACACACAAGGTCAATGTGGATGGTGGAGAGGCACTTGAATTCATTGAATGATTTCGTTAAACAAATAGCATGTCCTTAGGGTTCTACGGTGGAGGGCTATATGGTATATCAATCCTTGGTGTATATTAGTCAGTATCTTCCAAAATTAGCAGCAAATATGAAGGTTCCTCGGATCTGGGATGTCAATTCGATTAACAAATTTGAAGGGCAGGTCCTGATCGAGAAAGGTAGAATGAGGAAAGTGAAAGTGATCCGGATTTATGAGCGGAACGGAATGAAAACACAAATATATAATATTAACACAAATACACAGTGAATAATAATAGAGATACAATAAAACTTGACTTCTATTAAATAAGAAATATGTTGAAACTGTAAAATGCAGACTGAAACAAGCTTGCTAGAATGGTGGTAGCTTATCTGTGAGAAGAGATCTGACGACTATGCTCATTCGCAAGAAGATGAGTACAATGAGGCTCCAAAGGCCTTTTTACATCAAACATGAATGCCAAAACCCTAGACATCCAAAATCGTAACCCTAGGAGATGAAATGCCAAAAGTCATGTGGGCCCCGTTGGGGTAAGTTGGTACATCAACTTCCTAGGGTCATAACTTTTGCATACGATATCCGTTTTAGGTGCACGATAGCCAATTGGAAAGGTCTATCCGAGGAATACACATTACACCATCACACTCCTACTAAGTTTACAATGGGACTTTGGTGGGCCCAAAAAACATTGTTTAGGGCCTCAAAACAACCCTAGAAGTTTAGGACCCGAAAATCTAGAAACAAACTGCCAAGATGAAAACTAAAACTGCCAAGATGAAATCTATATGTGATCCAGTTGGAATAGGTGGGTGGCCACTGATATCCACTTAGATCAATCCTCCCCCCTTAGGATATATATGTGTAATGTGTGTATTTTCCATTGTATCTTTTCTGATCTTTTACTGAAAATCTATTTGTAGTAATATATTGTACAAGGTTAAAATGTACTTGCACTCATTCGAACAAGAGCTTGACAATGGCCTCTGATGTCATGCTCTTCTTGCAGGCGACCAAAATCACCATCTTGGAAAATCGATCAATAACCACAAAAACACAATCATTTCCCTGCTTGGTTGAAGGAAGGCCCGACATGTAGTCCATCAAGATGGATTCCTAGGGCCTGTCAGAAGTAGGCATAGGGGTGTACATGCCTTGCTTCTTAATGGTTGGTTTGGAAATGGTGTAGGTCGTGCAAGACCTGATATACTTGCTGACATCCTGTCACAGTTTCGGCCAATAGAAATGTTGTTTCAACACTGCCACTATATTCTCTACGTCGAAGTGTCTTGGAACATGACTGTAATGAGCTTTCCAAATCAGCTTCGCTCACTCGCTTGATGGAACGCAAAGATGGCCCAGATGGCACAACAACTCATCCTACAGATGAAAATAAGTGACAAATGTGTTTGTTCCTAGCATCTGGTAGGTAGTGGAGAAGTCAGGATCTCACTCATAGAGTTGGGGCAATCCAAAGGTATCATGTCCATAAGAGTGTAGCACCGTGGCTAGTGCAACAACTATAGGTCAGCTGAGGTATTCAGCGATGTGGTTGGTGCTCCCTATCTTATACTTGATGTTGAGATGGAACTGATGCAAGTTCATGGAACACTTTTGATGACGACCATTCTACAATTTGCCTTATGTCTGATTGAACTGCAGAGGCTTATGATCAATGTGGATGACTATATCCTTCTCGAGAATGTCATGCCTCCACTTGCATCAGGATTGTACAATGGAGTACATTTCTTTGTCCTGAGTGGGGTACTTACATATAATATCTGATAATGTCTCACTATGCTAGGCCATGAGATGTCCATGCTGAGTGAGAACTGCACCCACAACATAGTCTAAAGCATCTGTCTCAATCTCAAATGATTGCTGCAAGTCAGGTAGTGAGAGCACAAACTTTTCTTCAAATCATCGAACACTTTCTGTTGCGAATGGCCCCACATAAATTTTTCCTTGCCACCACCCCTAGTCACTTGGCTAAGGGCCCATGCAATATGGGATAATCCCAACACGAACCTACGACAGAAATTGGCAAGGCTTGAGAAGCTCTGGAGCTCAGTGAGTGTGGTCAGGGCTGACCAGTCACAGATGACCTAGATTTTGGCTGGATCGACATGCACTCCATGCACATCAACAATGCATCCTAGGTATTGGACCATGTTCATGCTGAAGGAGCATTTTTCCAATTTTTCATATAGCTTGTGTTGTTGCAGAGTGTGCAGAACCTATTGAATGTGTTGCAACTGTTCTGCCTAATTCTCGTTGAAGATGAGGATGTCATCCAAATAAACTACCACAAAAGAATTGGTGAAAGGCTGCAAGATATTGTGCATCATGCTCATGAAAGTTGTGGGGGAATTTATCAATCCAAAGGGCATGACCAACCATTCAAAAATATGTTCTTTGGACTTGAAAGTAGTCTTCCATACATCGGTATGCTCTATTGGGACTTGGTGGTAGTCGGACTTTTGATCAATCTTATTGAAGTATTTGAACCCCTTGAGCTGGTCAATGAGATCGTCAATTCGAGGAATTGGGTATCGGTTCCTGATTGTGATTTTATTTAGGGTCCTATAATCGATGTAGAGTCGCCAAGACCCGTCTTTCTTCTACAGAAGCATGATTAAGTTTCCACAAGGTGACAAGCTTGGGTGGATGTGCCCCTTTTCAAGTAGCTCTTGGATCTGGTGCTTGATTTCCTCATTTTCTGATAGAGAGCGACAATAGATTGGCCCATTAGGTAGCGGTGTGCCGGGGGTCATATCAATTGAGTGCTTGAATTGACAATGCAAAGTTACCCGAGTGGGCGAGGAGAAGATGTCTTTGTATTTTCCACGAACTTATCCACTTGCTTATGCTACATGGAGAGACATGTCGCAGAGGCCATGGATGTGGCTGCAACCTTCTGCTCACTCTGAGCCTAAATCACAAAGAAGACAAACTTCCCGGTCTGATAGATGACCGTCCTACATTTCTTGGCAGGGATCAAGGAAATGGCGATAGATGGGACTAGCTATGGTATCCTGTATATTTTCCTCTCCAAAGTAATAATAAAACTATGAGGCCTATACTCATATACACCATGATGTTTCCATAAATAAGGTTCACTCAAAAGAACATCACAAACTTCAAGGGGGAGACATCACACAATATCTCATCTTTGAAGGGCTTGATCTCGTAGACTAGGAGACATTGTTGGCTGACAGTGAGATCACTCCCTTGGTGGAGCCATCTGATGGTGTACGACTGCGGGTGTGGTGATGTGAGCAGAACCAACCGCTTGATGACCTCCACTGAGATGAGGTTCTTCTGGCTACCTCTATCAATGATGAAGTGCAGCAGAGTACCCTTCACCCACATTTGTGAATTAAATAGACGCTCACATTCCTCCAGTTCACCGAGTTCATCGGGCTGGACCTAAGTGGTGATAGCAACGGTGGCACTAGGTTCTGCATCAATGATCCATATCCCTTTTTCTGGTTCTAACTCAGAGTTGGATCCTGTATCTGATTCAAAGGATTTCACCTTAGCCACCAATGATTGCTTTGAGCGACATTCAACCGCCAACGATGTTATGCCAGGGGCTCTTATGGAAATCACACCATTTCCTAGTGTCTTTCTTTGTCTTCCCATTGTCCTTCTTTGTTTTCAGTTTGTACTGGTTGTCCCGAGGCTGCCCACCCTTGCTCTACCCTTTGTTCTACAGGTTGGGGCCACCTTTTTCTTGCTTCTGCTGTGAGGGGTTTGCAGACCCAAACTATCGCGTCTTTTCTTTAAACTTCTGCTCTATTTTGATAGCGTATCGATAGGCCACACCCAAGGATGAAATGTCTAGAAAATCCATTTATGTTTGGATGTATCTATGCAGACCGTTGCAATACTTGAGCACTAGATGTTTCTTAGAGTCTTTGATACTCATCTTGGTGCGCAAGGTATGGAAGACATTGGTGAACTCTGACACTATTTTGTCCCTTTCTTTCCGCAATGTGCTCCATCTTGTATATAAGTCGTCATAACTTCCAACAAGGTAGTATTGTTCCTTAATAACATCCCTGAAGGAACCCCAATTCGGTGTAACTACAAATAATGTAGATACATTTGTTTCCTTTTTCTCACAGAAAGTCTCCCACCGATATTTGACATGGGGGACGACCTTGAGGAGTGCAACTGTAATCTTTTCTCTATCGAAAAAGTTGTGGACAGAAAAATACCCTTCTAGAAGGTTTAACCATTTATCTACAACATCCACATCTATTTGACCTTCAAATATAGGAATATCAAAATTGATATGTACCTTGAAGGGGGTGGTGCCTCCGCTTGAGGTAGATGTGTCACTTGTCGGTAGTCATTGAAGGATTTGTGCAAAGTTGTCCATCATCTCGTTCCTTTATCGCTCGAGGGATTCCTTGAGTAACATTATGAAAGGATCTCTTGTCCCATCATTTTTATTTTCCCCCACCATGGGAGGTTGTTTGGGCGTGTGAGAGTAGTTGTCCTAAAGAGAAACAATCTCAAGACCCAACTCTCTATACCATAACCTCGTCAGGGACATGCACTAAAAACAACAAGGAGAAAACCACTATGATACCAATGATCCAGATTTATGAGTGGAATGAAATGAAAACATAGATATGTAATATTAACACAAAGACACAATGAATAATAACAGAGATACAATAAAACTTGACTTCTATTAAATAAGAAATATGTTGAAACTATAACATGCAGACTGAAACAAGCTTGCTAGAATGGTGGCAACTTATCTCTAAGAAGAGATGTGACAACTGCACTCATTCACAAGAAGATGAGTACAATGAGGCTCCAAAGGAATTTTTACATCAAACACGAATGCCAAAACCCTAGACATCCAAAAACCAAACCCTAGGATATGAAGCACCAAAAGTCATGTGGGCCCCGTTGGGGTAAGTTGGTAGATCAACTTCACGAGGTCGTAACTTTTGCATATGATCTACGTTTTAGGCGCACAATATCCCATTGGAAAGGTCTATCCGAGGAATACACATTATGTCATCCCACTCTAATTAGGTCTATAGTGTGACTGTGGCGGGCCCAAAAAACGTTGTTTAGGGCCTGAAAATGGCCCTGGAAGTTTAGGACCTGAAAAGCTAGAAAAAAATTGTCAAGATGAAATTTGTATGTGAGCCAGTTGGAATAGGTGGGTGGCCACCAATATCTCCCTGGATCAGAAAGGTAATAAGGTGGTAGATATCTATAATAATTTGCATTAATATTGATTTATTTCTATATTGTACTTGTTTAATTTTATTCAACTTCCATCATTTATTAATTTTTATTCTAATTAGTAATTTTTATTCTTTTTTCATACAAATGGTCGAGAGTGGGATGCACTACATTTATACATCGCAAACAATCTTGATTGGATGAAGGTATGGATAGATCTATTTATACAATGTAATGGTATGTTAGCATGGGAAGGGGCGACTACATTACTTAAAGACACTCATCGTAATCAAGATATCAATCTTACTCAGAGGGAAATTGATTTAGCATATGGTTTAAAAGATAAACGAGCAAGCATATTATTCACCCACATCATGTTTCAATTTTTTTCCAATATATTAATCTATGTGGCATGTTTTTTTCTTTTTAATTTATACTAAGTCTAAATATGTTTATTGATTAATAATGTGTTTTTTATGTGTCGGGCATATTGTAGTTGACGCACCACAAGGCTATGTGGTGCAATGGTTGTAAATTTTACATCAAAAATTTGGATGACAAGAAGAAAACCTTTGATTGTGGGATAATTGTAGTCTTTCAGGTCACTAATGTGTCCTCTATAAGTGATAGACATCCAACAATATCCGAAAATAAATACTATGGGTATTTGGATGATATAATCAAGTGTGACTTTAAATCCTTCAAGTTAGTTCTGTTTGAGGTCAAATGGTATAGGTTACAGATGAATGAACATGATCATGATAGATTCACTGTTATTGAGCATGCCAATGGATTTACCATGGTTAATACAAGAACGTTTGAGTTGGGTACAAAAACTTATGTTCTTCCAAGACAATGTGAGCAAGTATGTGAATTGTTTTCCATTTAATTTTATTTTGTTAGAGATGCATTGATATGTCTAGCATATTTCTCAGTGTGTTGTCTCCTCATATAATAAGTTTTGAAATAGCTCTTCTTTGCCTGCTTTATAATTGATAGTTATTGATTTTATTGGAGATGCATTAGGTGTTCATCTTGAGCAAAGATACATGTACATGTTCAAATAAAAGGAAAAATAATTTCATGTAATATTTGATGTTTTTTTTTTCTTGTTGATGGTTTTGTATGTTTTGGGAAATCAAAATATTTTTAAATTAATTTTTCAAGTAAATTTCTCAATACTAGATCTTTAAACACCAATAAGTTTGTATTGGGTTTCTTTTAGGTCTCTCTCGATGAATAATAGATCTATGCATTTGAAATTTGATGCTCTATGTCGTATGTGATTGGTTTTCTAGTTCATTTTATTTTACTGGAGGGGCATTAATATGTCAAGTATTGTCATAATTCTTGTTTTGTTGTCTTCTCATATAATAAGTTTTGAAATGGCTCTCCTTTCCTTTCTTTATAATCAGTTGTTATTGATTTTACTGGAGAAGCTTTAGGTGTTGATCTTTACATTAATATAATTTGACCCTTTTTCTATTCTAAACTTTGTTTTTAAACAATCTTGAAATTTCTAAGCCCAACTTTTTTCAAACAAAATGAAAAATTTATAATAACCTAGAATGTCTTACAAATTTGGCATTGAATCCATGAGTAGAGGTAAACAATAAAACACAATATTTTAAAAACCATTATGACATCAAATAAAATAAACAATTGTTGCATTACAACTCCAAAATAATGTGGTTTATTGTCATTATAACTATAATGTTACACGGCCACTAAATTGTGCTTCCAATACATTATTCATGTTGCTTCCCATGTCATACATATCTATCCTTGTTTGCAAATAGAGACTAATTTATGCTTAGTCAAATGAACCCTAACCTAGATCAATCCCAATAATCAATCTATTAAATCACTAATCTATTACACATCAAGGTTTATTAAAAGGTCCATTTTAACATTTGATTTATTGATATTTCAAGGATGGATCCAAAACCTCCATTGCCGTGCATATTCTTTGCTTTAAAACTTTAAGTAGCATCATAATATCATACTTGTAAATGAAGAATTACCTAATTTAAAAACTTTATTTATAACCATCAATATTCATTATAGCGCCATTGTCTATATTTGTGAAACATTGTTATAGTTTGTATCATCTTGTGAGATGTCATTATTTGAATATTCATTTATACATATTGTAGAATCCATTGGCACATTGGTTCAACATATATTGTTTACTTTAATTTAGATCAATAATATAACTAATGTAAGTTTATCTAATGGAAATTTATTTGGCTATATTTTATTTGGTTGAATGTAGTACAAAATTTATATTAAAATTTTAAATGTTAGTTATTGCTTCTATATGTTAGTTCACCTTTTGTTACTTTGTATTGTATTTATATTGAAAATGTGTGTGTGTGTGTGTGTGTGTGTGTGTGTTTTGTAAGCTAGCTAATAAAGTACAAAATAGAGTACAAACAATATTGCCCGTGGCCTACATTTTGGGAAATTANTTCACCTTTTGTTACTTTGTATTGTATTTATATTGAAAATGTGTGTGTGTGTGTGTGTGTGTGTGTGTGTTTTGTAAGCTAGCTAATAAAGTACAAAATAGAGTACAAACAATATTGCCCGTGGCCTACATTTTGGGAAATTAGGACCACGGTAATTCAAAAAATAATTTTTATCTCATATGATTACTAGAAAGAGTTTTATATCTTGATGTACCTATAAGTAGTATGGTCTTGCCTATTGAAAGCAACATAAAAGATATATATAAGGGGAGCTTTATATCTTGATGTACCTATAATTAGTATGGCCTTGTTCTTTTATGTTGTTTTCAGTAGGCAAGGCCATACTACTTATATATATATATATATATATAAGGGGAGCCCTAGTTCCCCTCTGTAATATTGTCAAAAGAGAAGAGGATGGGTAGTTAACCCAATGGGCCATGTACGTACTACCAATGTTGCATAACCTCCTATTCCTCGGGGTCATTATCCAACAATATGGGGTTTGATGAGGTGCCTTTAGATAGTGGAGCATGTCTAGCCCTTTCCCCTGGGTTGTATTGGGCATCTTCGAGATCTGACACAATAACACCAATATCATAGAACTTCCCTGTTGGTTGCTTCAAATTTCTTATCCCTCGAGTATAGCTTGTACAAGATGGCTTGTTGCTAGAGTCCTCTTTCCTCCACTACTTGTGATATGAATGTTTTATTCATCCACTCGATCTCTATAAGCTTAAATTTTTTAGTATCTCGAAATCGGGAGAAACATGTATCAAGAACCCAATCCTTGGAGTTGCCCTCAACCCGAGCATTGGAAAGTTTTATTCTTTTCTATTTGATTGATTCCTCCATATGGGAAACCTCAGCTTGACCTCCTCTGACAACCTACAGTGAGAATCAAGAGCTACCTTTATGGCTTAGGACTAAGCTCGAGTGATACACTAGGGAGTTTTTTGGCATAGGTGTTTCTTAGAAACAGGTTCATATCCTCAATTAAACTCACATTTGTTGGATTCTGGACAAAATTTGTTGATAGGATTCTGCATTGTAAACATAGTGCGTTTGATATAAGACACAGAGGGGAGGTGGGGATGATGGACATAGGGGTATCTTGGAGATAAAGAAGATAATATAGAGGCCAAAGACTGGAGGAATGGGGCAGGATCCAAGGTGGTAGTCACCCACATAAAGAAAATAATCAGTCAGATAGATTTACTACTCGTGATTCAAACTTTAATAAAATGAAAATGTTGAGTGCTTCCCCCAACATGTTGATGAACTAAACCTAAGAGCAGGAGAGACCAACCTAACAAAAAAAGAGGGAAACTTGGAAGAGAACTAGAGGGATGATACCTAGAGGGACATCTTGTGCCCCTACAACCTTTGATGACCTCTATTCCTTCATCATTCCTCTCTCTTCCACATCTCAAATTAGTCATTTGAACTTGCAACCTTGATACAACCCTGATTCAGATTGTGGTGGGATTGATCGAAGCATCATAGCCAATGTTGCAGCTCAGATGGAAGGGCTTCACAATGATGAATTTTGTCATGTCCTCCCTCCCTAAGACTGCCATCGATATGGGTAAGCCAATGTGGGTTTGCTTGCAAGTACCATGTGAGGCTTGTCTTGTCTCCCTCATATGACACCCCATACGGGAAATTGAAAATGTGTTTTTGATTGCTTGGTTTCATTACTCTTTTTTTTTACCCTGAATATGGGAAAACTTAACATAACTTAGTTGTCAACTAGTAGTGAAGACAACCATCACTTGGTTACATTACTTTGGACCTTATAAAATAACCATTAATATCTTATTAAAAAATTGTAAATTTATATAAAAAAAATTGAACTTAAAATTGACATTGTATAAATTTGTATTTGTATTTATACTAAAAATATGTTTTTGATTGCTTGATTCTATTATTTGAGATCTTGTTGTGCTATCTCTCTATGTGTGTGTGTGTGTGTAAGTTCATTCCTGAGGGTTAGCTCAATTGGTCTAGAGCCATATGTGAGTGTTTCATGCTTGTTGTTGGTCACATGTTTAACTCTCTTGATTCCCTAAGGTGAGGCCCCATAATCAGGGCCGACAGTTTACCCTGTTTATCATCCATGAAATGTGGGGAAGTACTCGACGGGTTTCCTGTGCTTTCTTCACACGAATATATTTGTGTGTGTGTGTGTGTGTGTGTGTGTGTAGTTGACCCAAACATATCGATTTGATGTTGCGTTTAATTGATATGTGAGTGGAAGGAGAGAATTATTTTGTACTCAAATACTTCCTTTTGTCCAATTATTGACCATAGATGAATCACCCATGACGTAAAGCTTATCAATTCCTTTTTCCAAAGTTTATTCAAGTAAGTAGAATAAGGCCTTGAATTCCCATTTATTATTTGTTCTCCTTCTTACATTACCTTTGACTTGAATTTTGTGTGTCTCTGCAAAATATATAATGAAGCCAATCCCACAAACAGAATCTGGGCCTTGACAAACCCCGTCAAAATATCCCCACTCTAAAGATTTGTTGACTTGAATCTCTGATAGATTTCTCTATGGTTGAACCTTTGGAATAACCTTATAATATGCAAGTAAAGCATCAACTTGGTTAGTTACTTGAAATGTAGGCATCATCTTTTCTTCAAACAAAATAGGGTTTGTAGCTATCCATATTCCCCACAAAACCAAAAATGGCATTGCCCTGAAGCACTTTAGATCATGCTGAGTAAATAAAACATTAAGACATGTATCTATGGATTCAAATTTCTAAAGTTTATGGATACCCAGAAGCTCCCCAACCTCAACCCAGACTTTCTAGGAAAAAATACAATGCAAGAACAAGTGTGAAGTGTTTTTCTCACTGCACCTGCAAAGTAAATAGATGCTTAGACTTGCTCTATTCCTTTTATGGAGGGATTCCCATGTTAAAACTTTATTGTTCAATATGAGCCACATAAACAACTTACACTTGGGAGAGGCCTTAACTTTCCAAATCTTATGCCACTAGCTTTTGTTATCACTTAATCCTGGTTCAAAAAGAGCAGAGTATCCAAGACTAGGGGTATAATTTCCCTTTGCTCCATTCAGAACCCACAGTAATTCATCTGGGAAATAGTTCAATCTTATATGTGCCTTCTTCAGTTCTGACAACATTACTTATGTTATATGAAAGATCAAATAAATTCTATAAAGATAATTATTAACTTGACATAGTATTTGATATGACTTATCATCCTTGTCATTATGCAGATATATTGTATTTGATTTATTGTTAACTTGAATTATTTGAGGTTTGATTTCAACAATATTTGGATTTCCATTATTTAACTGATGTGTAGATTTTATTTTACTTATTTTGATTAGGCAAGAGACTCAAGGTTTTATTTCCCTAAGTCTTCACAAAAATAAATAAAAGTTTGGAGTTTTACTTGTGGCTAGCAAGGAGCTTATAATGATGAGTGAGTCTATCTTATTATATCGATATCTCATCCATCATTGTCATCTATTTATGACTTGAATATTTTTTGGATTCTTAATTCTTAACATATAAATAAAAAATAATTATTTTTATATTAAATATAATTTGTATCCATATTCATCTTGACTAGAGAAGAAGTTAATGCAAACAATTTAGAACCTTCAAACATTTGTTATGGCTAACAAGGAGCTTGCAATAACTAATGATCCTACTCTATCCCGTCCACTGCTTTCCTATGACTTGAATTTATTAATTTATTTTTTAACTCTTAATGTTTAACATATAAATATTAAGCATTGAGGTTAACTATCCTTTTTTGGGTAGGTAAAGACCCCAAGATCACATCACTCACCTTGAGATCTTGGAAATCATGTCAAGTGTGTTATTTCCCAATAAAGCCTCTAACCCAACAATGCAAACAGAGAATCCATCATGGCTCACTTCAACATCTTGTAGATATCATACCCAGTGACCTTAACTTTCCAAGGGCTCCAACACAATGATGGAGAGGAGGGAAAGTTCGCTTACTTGGGAGCCTCCTTAACGTCATACCCAGTGACCTGGAGTAGCCAAAGCCTCCAACACAATGATAAAGGGTTTATTGGGAAGATTGATTCACCTCCCATCTCTCCAAGAAGGAAAATATATTTTACCAATAGAAGCAAAACTTTGCCTTTCTCCTCATTTCTTCATTTTTTTAGTTTTTCTCTCATGATTTTATTTTTATGTGTAGATTTGATGAATGTAAAGAGTTGGCAATTGTGACAAACCATTGAAATTTTTTCCACAATGGACACAAATATATTTAAGATTATGTGCAAGTGGATGGGAATCAAGAGGAATTGAAATGCTTGAAGATTGGGCCCAGATGAACACTGGAAAATGAAGATGACATCCATGAAAGAGGCAAAAATGGGGAAAAAAAAAACATTGCTTGAAAGCCAAATAAAAGAAGAATCTTTAATACAATTTCCTCAAATGATCAACATGGCCTTTTAGTGAAATTTATGGCCATGCATTCCATCAACTCAAGCCTAAAATTTGTAGAATGTGGTGAGTACCTGCACAAGATATCTAGCTAGCAGAAGAATGAACACAACTTGCAAAATAGAGAAGACGAGAGAACAATTGGAGAGAAAAGAATGAGAAAATGTATTAACCAAATGAATGAATGATAATTTACACATTATATACTATGTATAGATCAACTAATGTGCATTGGAAGAGAATCCAATGCACCATAGTGGTGGTCTAGAGGGATTTGGACACACACAAGCAGTTACTGGAGTTAAGTACCACCTAGTCCTATTTAACTAGTCATGCAGTCTTCAATTAACTGAGTCACACATGTGGAAGTGAGAGAAGCACATGCAATCGTTGGTGGTAAAACCAAGGTTTCCATGCACGAGTGACTTCCACTCGTATAACTAAGTGTAACTGACTCTAAACTGAAGAGAATATTCTCCTAAAATGTAGGAGAGGTTCGTAAAAAATAGGAGACCCTCAATAATGACTAATAAACATAGGAAAATAAGGAAAAAATATCCTAGGTGTGTGTAATATCTCCAACACACACCCCTGAGCACTACTATGGGGTAATGAAGAATAGCTCCCAACAACAAGGGCCATGTTAGGTACCCATGAACAATGCAACTAATGAACATTGAAGAAATAAAGTAAGGAAAGAGGGAAAACCTCATGGGAACCCACCCTCCCCCCCCCCTCAAAGTACAATGTATCAAAAGAAGAGAAAGACATTTGCTAGGAAATTATGTCCTTCACTCCAAGACGATCGCGCTGAGAATGAAACTTCTACTTAATGAAAGTCTTGGTGAAGCTATCAACAATATGTTCAAAGGAAGGACAAAATTGCAGGTCGATGATCCTCTCATGGACTAGATCTTTGATGTAGTGTATATGGATCTTGATATGTTTTGTCTGTTGTCATTGCACTGGGTCTCTGCAAAACTTGAGAGTACTTTGGTTGTCACACCAAATGACAATCGGTCTATGGAACTGGATGCCCAACTCTATAAGGAAGTTATGTAGCCACAATGACTGGAAGGTAGTGTTAACTACTCCTCTGTACTCGGTGTCCGTTGAAGATAGAGCAATAGCAGACTACTTCTTGCTCGACCAACAGATAGGCCCTAAACCCAAACTAAGAGTGTATTTGGATGTGGACTTGCGATCAGTGTTTTCACCTACCAGTAAAAATCCATGAAGCTTATCAAATCCAACTTGCAACCTACTGCATAGTGGATCCCATAACTGATGGTGCCCTGAACGTACCAAAAGATATGTTTTGCAGCCTTCCAGTGTAACTCATGCGGCTCCTGCATGTACTTGGATACTTCTCCCACTACATATGATAGGTCTGATCGGGAGTGGGAGAGATACAACAAACTCCCCACTATCTTTTTGTGCATAGTGTTGTCAACCAGTGGAGTTTCCCCGCCATCCAAGAGTCTCACCCCAGTTAGGAAGGAAGTAGGGGAAAACTTGTAGTCTATCATGTGAAATATGTCCATGAGATCTCAAGCATACTTAGCTTGAGATTTCTTGATGCCTGAAGCATCCTGACCAATCTCAATACCAAGGAAGTATTGGAGTGGACCCATGTCCGTCATCAAAAGCCTGTCATGCATAATCCTCTTCACCGTAGCAATCGATGAAGTCGAGTAGTCAGTGATCAAAAGATAATCCACATAAAGAACTAGAATCAAAAGTGAATCAGTAGTCCTAAGCATGTGGACATTTGGATCAGATTTGCATCTCACAAAATTCTAGGACAACGAGTAGGATTCCATCTTGGTGTACCATGCTCTCGACGCCTGCTTGAGTCCATAGAGAGACTGCTTGAGCTTGAAAACCAAATATGAATCATGTATGAAGCCAAGTGTTTGCTACATGTAAATATCCTCTAAGAGATCTCCGTGAAGAAATGCATTCTTCACATCCATCTGATGGACTTCCCATCCTTTGGTTGCCGCAATAGCAAGGGCCAAAAGAATGGAGTCTATCTTCGCTACTGGAGTGAATGTCTCATCGTAGTCTATGCCACGAACCTGCTGAAAACATTTGGCAACTAGTCTTTCCTTGTATTTGATAACTTGTCCATCCACCATGCTTTTAGTCCTGTAGACTAATCTGCATCTGAAAATATTCCTTCCTGAAGGAAGCATAACCAAATTCCAAGTTTGGTTCTCGAGGAGGGAGTTGTACTCCTCCTGCATGGTTGATTTCCTACAACATCGCCATAGTTATGTGGATCTAAAGACTAAGCCTCATAATAGTGCATAGGCAATATGGGCTCAGTGGTTGTGAATACACGAGGGGGATCCTCGAACTAAGATCGAGTCCTCCTGAGATCCGTTGGATCCCCAACAAGATCTCTTGCATCCTGAAGAGTGGTTTGATCCCACTTGTGCCTTTGTTGTGGCTCCTCATCTGCCTATACTAACTGTGCATCTACATGTTATGAATCCTCTGACACTGTATCAAAACTCGGATCTAAACTAGAGTCTGAATGTGCAGACTCATCATCTCGAACTGGTGGAAGGACAAAAGTACCTGCATGTGGCTCATGTGGAGCACGCAAGAGACTTTCCTCAAACTGAACACTACGCTCAATGATCAGTTGGTATGTAGAGGGATCAATGAGTCTATATGCATTCACACCGTCTGGGTATCCAACAAAGATACATACAGTACTTTGAGGATTGAGTGTTTTCCTTTGTTCAAAGAGAATCTGGACCTATGCGCGTGAGCCGAAGACATGGAAGTGGGTGACTTCCAGTTTGTTGTCAATCCAAGACTCGAAATGATTCATGTCCTTAATAGATCTGTGAAGGGATATGTTCTTAATGTGATTTGGCACAGTTAAGTGCCTCAACCCAAAGCTTGGGAGGAAGTGATCTTGCATGCAACATGCAAGAGGCCATATCTGTTTTTTCGCTCAACAACCTCATTTTACTGCAAAGTATATGGTACAGTGTGTTACAATTGTATCCCAACCTCAAGACAAAGATTTTAAACATCTTTGTTTACATACTCCCCCCTCCCATTATCTATACAGAGTGTTTTGATATTTCTCTATGATTGATTCTCAACAAGTGCTTTGAACTCTTTAATATGCTCAAAGACCTCGGACTTCTGCCTGGAAAAAATACCCAAGTATAACGTCAGTAATCATCCAAAAATGTGAGCACGTACCTTGCCTTATTGATGGATGGATGCAGGAATGGACCCATGAGAGCATTGTGAATCATATCTAATGGAGAGGAGGCCATGTGAGCCTTCCCCTTCTCTAACTTCTCTTGAGGGTGCTTGCCAAGGACACATCCTTCACAAACCCCTTTGGAAAAGTGGATATCAGGTAATCCAATGACCATCCCTTTCTTGCTAAGATGTTGCATGTACCTAAATTTTAGGTTACCAAACCTCTCATGCCATAATCTACTACTATCATCAACATGCGTAAGTAGTACGGAGGAATCGGGTTCAATAAACTTAGAAAAAGTGTATAATCGAGATTAATGATTTACCTCCCCGACAACAATCCTGGAGTTGTCTTGCATGTCGAATATGGACACAGAATCTGGTGTGAACTCCACATTTTCTCCTGATCCTGAGTGTGTAATGTGATACACCGAGAGTATATTCATGGAAATTTGAGGAACATGGAGACTGTTCTCGAAACTTCCATGATCCAGTTCTACTCTCCCTTTTCCAGTGACCTCGATTGGAGAGTCATCCCCATGAGGATAGCAGGACCATTGCATGTAGTAAAAGAAGATAAGATATCCTGTGTGGTAGCCATATGGTGGGATGCCCTTGAATCCACAATCTAGGCATCATATGAAGAGTGAACAACAACTAATGCATAATGATTGCCTTTGGGAGCATGATATTCTAGCTTCTTCTTGGCACCCTCAAGAATTTGATCCCCAAGGTTGTTATTTTGAAGAATCTTAGTCATAAGGTATATTTTCTTCTTCATGCATGTGGATTTTGGATGGAATCCTCTATTGCAGTAGGTACACTTATGTCCTTTCTTCCCTTTCCATTTTTGGATATTGAGGAGTCATTGACGGGTTTGGAGTACCCTTCCTTATTTTGTTCTGCATGCGCCTTTTCTTTGCCTTTCTTTTTGGATTTATGATGTTGAGAACTATTGCCATCATGTGTAGCAAGTGCATGTGCTTTGGAGTTTTTTATTACACCCATCTTGATGAGTTTGTATTTCTCCTGAATAAGGGCCTCAATGAAGGTCTCCAAAGAGGGCATAGTCCAGGATGCTCCAATAGTCAACCTCTGAGTGTGGAAAGTAGAAACAAAAACTGAATAATCTGGACCAATTTTTGACAAAATGGTGAGAACCATTCACTTTTCGTCCTTTTCTTTATCAACCCTACAAGCCTTGAGTTGTTGCAACAAAACTTTGTACCTTGTGAAGAAATCCTAGATGTTTTCAAAGCTTTTCAGATCTAATGCAGGTAATTCCACCTTGAGCATGTCATTTGTCATCTCATCTTGTTTGCCAAATATTCCTTCCATGGTGGTCAAGATCTCATTTGGATTTTTGCAAGAAGATACATGAAACGACAACTCAGGGAATATGTGCATGTAGAGGACTATGTAAGCCTCATCCATTCTATTGAGTTATTTGGATTTTTCAATGGCTGATGTGAGTTTTGTTTTCGTAGCCATGGTTAACATGTACAATCCTCTACCTCATAGCAAAATTTCCATATTTCTGTTCCATTCAAATTACTTGTACGATGTTAGCATGACAGACGACAAAGATTTTGTTCTTCCTGCATTCTTCAATCTTCAGCACCTGCAAATAAAAAATAATGGTGTGTCTTCTTCCTAGCAGCATGTGGGCTCTAATACCATGTAGAGTGTGGTGATTACCTGCACAAGATATCTATCTAGCAAAAGAACGAACACAACTTGAAAAATAGAGAAGACAAGAGAACAAATGGAGAGAAAAGAATGAGAAAATGTATTAACCAAATGAATGAATGATAATTTAAACATGATATACTTTGTATAGCTCAACTAATGTGCACTGGAAGAGAAGCCAATGCGCCATAGTGGTGGTCCAGAGAGATATGGACACACACATGCAGTTACTGGAGTTAACTTCCACCTACTCCTAGTTAACTAGTCATGCAGTCTTTAGTTAAATGAGTCACATGTGTGGAAGTGAGAGAAGCACATGCAATTGTTGGTGATAAAACTGAGGTTTCCATGCACGAGTGACTTTCACTAGTCTAACTAAGTGTAATTGGCTCTAAACTAAAGAGAATATTCTCCTAGAATGTAGGAAATGTTCCTAAAAAATAGGAGACCCTCAATAATGATTAATAAACATAGGAAAATAAGGAAAAAATATCCTAGGTGTGTGTAATATCTCCAACAAAATATCTATACTTGTTAATATTGTTTCCAACCATGAAGTTTTATTTTGCATTCTTGGAATTGGATTTGTTCAAAGCTTGAGTATTTTAGGCTAAACAAAGGCAATTTCCAACACTTTAATTTATTCATGTCAAGTACCATTTTTTGAAGCATTGGGTGCCTAATGTTGATGTGTGATTTGATTCTTCATTTACTTGCATGATTGTGAACTAATGTGTATTGCATGAATGTCATTTATATTGTAGAATTATGAAAAAAGCCAAGCCTTTCTTTCAAGCTCAAGGATGACTCAATAAAGCAAGAAATCATCACAATTAGAACTAGTTTGTGTAAATTCACCTCAAACCTAAAGAAGGATCAAAGAAAGAGTTTTAATGAAGATTACATTTTCTAGCATAATGGACATTACTCTCTTCAAATTAAAGTTTTCATTTAGCATTCTCACTTATTATGTCAAAGGCATGAATATAGGGATAATTTTTTCCCAAAACCTGTCAACTGCTCAAAACTTGTCATCCAATATCACCTACCACGTCACCTATCCACTTGTCCCCTACCTCCTTTGTTGTCTATTTGGATTCAATCTCTCGTTCCATTGACCTAAGAGGCTCCATTGGTATTCCTCCACCTAGCTCTCACTACTTTCGTCGTGCCTTGCTATTATATACTTAGTCCTGACAGAAGACTCATCCACTCCTCCATCTACTTCTGATGATCATCATGTTTTTCATCCCTAAATTATTTTGGATAAATTTATTAAATAAACCTTGTCACTTGGTTGTACACATGTCAAAATCCATGGCCAATACTGGCCTATGGGTAAAACTAGTCATCCAAAACAATATTCCTGTGTGGTTTCTAAGCAATCTACCCACCAAGTGTGTCCTCTCCTAAATTCCACCTACGTACCTCTGTCAGTCACCCCCTATCTTCCTTTCGGGATCGATCTTTGGTGATAAATATTTCCCTTTCACTGTCTTTTGGTAGAGACATGAAAAATGCATGAAAAGAGAGGTGCACGAGGTTATTTCATTTATAGGAAATTCTTGTTGAACGTGGAGCTATTTCATGGTAGAAGCACAAGAGTGTTGTTGTGCCTATCGAATGGAGTGCTCAAATTGCCTTATCAACGAACTCAACTCAATGGTTTGTTTCATCCTGGATATAATCGACCCTTAATATCATCTAGAATCTTCTCGATGGAATACCCCCTTGCTACTTTGTGATTCAGCCTGTGGTTCTACACTACCCAATGGTTAGTAGGTTAGATACGATTAATTTTTATAATTGTAGCTAGATATGGGTATGTAAGATCTGGACCTGGATATGCTATGGGGTATGAAACTAGTGCTTCAACTGAACCAAATCGATCCACTATTACTCATGCTTTTGTAGGTTCTTATGCATCTGGCTTTGGAACATCTGGATTTGAATCTATGACTTGTTGTTCTTGATATGTTACTGAAGCCACTGGCTCCACTATCGTTTTAACCTCTTTATATGTTGTTGGGTACTCTACAGTTATTGATGCTATTAGTGGTATTGTTGGTGGTACTGGTCCAACAAGGTCATCAGTTAAGGCTCTTACTAATTGATTGGGATAGGTCATTTATGCATGTTATGCCACAATCGACTACCTACAGGTTATGGGATGGGAGACAACTGACTACAACTAGATTGATTGAGGCATGCCCCAAAAAGAGCATCTGCTTGCTTATGGTATGTTACGAGTAGCAACCTAACCTCCCTCCCAAGTAAATAGTAATATAATGAATTCATGGTAAATATAACACTTATTAGCAATTATTATTCGGCCTTGGCTTGGCGTAGAACTGAAATATGAGGATACAAGGAAGGAAAGGGGCTCGATATTGCTTTACACTTGTCTAATGTGTTTGGTAGGGTATAGGGACTTATGATATCTAGATGCATGTAATGAAGTAGGGGATACCACCTCCTAGATCATAAGCTAAGGTCTCTCACTTGGGGGGGAACATTGTTGATATTATGGTAGCTGCGGGAGGTATTAACCTCCATGTGTAACCCTGACAAGAATAGAATATTCCATGAAGCAAGAAGAAACCCTAAAGCATTGGACATAACCCTAGAAGACAAGTCGGTTAAAGAATATAATTAATATTGAGTCTTTAGCCTCCAGAAAGAGAATTTGGCCCAAACATATAAGAAAGAGCAATATAAATGCAGGATGTTAGAGCTCATTTGTACACACACAGCTCACAACTGCAGAAATTCAGTAAGTGCTCAAGTCTGGAGAGTAGTTGCAGCTGCAGCTACTGCAACTAGTACTTTCGGTTTTAGGCTTGGAATTTCTCTTGGTTATGGTTTGGACTTTCTGATTGGTACGCTAGCTCTGGAAAGTGGTACGCTACCTTGATTGGCTTTTGGACATAGGGTTTGCTTCTAGAATTATTCTCTCTGTTAAGGTTAAGGTGCTCAGGGGTGGCTTCGGCCTATGGTTGGGTGACAATATTGCTATAGTGTCTATGGTTAAACGAGCACACCTATTATTTTCTAACAAACATATCATCTCTTGTTCATTGAAAACTGGAACGATATCCAACCAAAAAGATACAAATGAGTTGTTGTTTTTGTTTTTTTGACTTGTTAATGAAATGATTAGAGTGGTTGGTTAAAACACTACATAAGAGCTCTATATGAACATATCCAAGCTTCATTATGTTAAAACCAACAATCCTATTTGCAAGAACATTCCAAAAAATGGCAAGCATATAATATTGATTGGAATTTACCACAAGACAATTGTGCACCAAGGATTCTTCTCTACCATGTTTCAAACTCGACTCAAGGAGTTGCCAATCAAATAGGATTGTACTTGCTCACCTCCTTCTTCACATACCCATTGCTAACATAAGATTACTTCATACCAGACTCATTGCTAACAAAAACCTGCTTCAAACTGGACATTATTTATTATTCAACAAATTAACAAATCACTGCCTTGAACTTATCTTCAATGCAGATTTGGGCATCCAATGGGCTTGGATAAAAATCAATTGTTGACTTTGCTCCATGCCCATTGGATGCCCTGAATCTAGAATCGAGATAAGGAAACTTCATTGCATCATAACCAAGACATTGTAATGAAGTGAAATGAAATGCATGCAGGCTCTGCTAACACACACCTACTCGCTCACCATTGTTGATACCACAATTGTTGCACTGTGGATTATGAACTCTCGCATATGGAGAGAAATGAAATGAAATGCATGTTGGATCTATTAACACACACCTACTTGCTCACCATGGATGAGACCACAATTACAAAGTGGATTATGAACTCTCGCATATTCAAAGAAATACATGTATCACACTTGTGAATCTCCAAATGCCCACTTCCACATATACATAGTGTGAACCATGGATGTGTCCTCAAAATTGTTATCGAAACAAAGGTATGAGATTTTATTAAATTTTACATCTCAAGTCAACTTTTAATACGTCCCACTAAATCTCAGTTGAGTCGAGTTGATAATTAGAGATTGATTGTAGGACACACTTGAACCGAACACCAATTTCATCAAAATTATAAACAAAATTCAACGTTGTTATAACAATTTGTTTCCATACAAATCCTTTCGAGCTTTTAGTGGAGGACGGGGTCCTGGCAATTCATGTTGGGAAATATTTTTCGACAAGGAACCAATTCTATTTTCTTTCTGCTACGAAGAAGCATAGTTGATTTTGTTGTCAACAAAAAGAGATGTACAAACCATCATCTTCGTGTCCACATATTCTATAAAGATCATGTCCACATATTCTATAAAGATCGTGTGGTAATAATTTAACCACAATAATTAACCTTAGCATATACCTTTATTGTTTCCCACCCATAGGTGACGAACTTAGCAGTCAGTATTATGAAGGTTGCATTCCAAAATCCTCAAAATAGTTGATGATAGCTTAACCACTTACGAGTCCAAACGATCTTGGATGCCTATTCCATTAACTTTAAATTGCACTCCAAGGAGAACACTCATTGACCAAACAGATTGTATAAAGAACCATTGAACTGAGTTCTTTCGAAGCATTTTATAGAATGGCGTAGTGATATTGAAGTATGTAATTGTATTAATAATTACAATTCTGATAAAACAATGATTAGATAAAAGAATGTATATGTTGAAATCCAACCAAAACAATAAAAAAATGAGCAATTTAATTTAGTAATAGACACCGCTTTAATTTTTTTACCCATTGTGTAACTATTCAAAACATTTGCAACCTAAGACAATGATCATCAATTTATCTAAATTTGTGACACTTGTAGGCCCTTCTTATCCTACAAGAGTAATGGAAGATCTTCATTAGAAGTGATATGATGACCACAAGTCTCTCTATCCAAGTGGCTAGATAACTTCTGGCCCCTAGGCGTTATGAGTCTCCTGGGAACTCTTCCTTTGTACACTCACATTTTGTTTTCCCATGTCACACATACAGACCTCAAAATAGAATCGAGGACATTGTGAGAAACAATATGAACAATTGATTATATGACCAACACCATAATGGTTTTGCAGCCAATAACCTTGAATATAGATTCTCCAGGTCAAATGATGGGGTATACCCAATTTGAGGCCTATAAGACTGTTTTTTTACATACTTGTTAGGTATGGACCATGTGTCTCTTCGTTTTCTTCCAAATGTCATTTTGACACTAACATCTATCTTCATATTTAAGTTGGGTCAGGTTTCTACATATCTGATGTGGGAAGTGAGAGATTTTCCATACAAAACTCTCCCACCTATAGTTTTAGCTTTTACAGCTGTAAACCTACATGTAGTTCTAAAATGAGGATTAATAAGGGGCACTTCGGACCTCTAATTTTAGTGACCCTTTGCACAACATTCTTTATCCTATGATTAAATGATAATTACAATTCAATAGGTAAAAGGTACAATTCCAAAAGAAAAAGGATTTTGACACTATTGATTCCTTTAATGCAATTTGAAAATCTACAATTAAAAAAAAAAAAAAAAAAAACATTCGTGAATACAATGAAATTTACAATTTTAAAAGATCTAATGATAAATTTCAGAAAACCTTACATTCAAGTAAAGATAAATAGAAAAGAACCAATGGTTAACTTGTTAATCTGCTCCTTAGTGAGTTATTATACTCTTTAACTGATAGACCTTTAACTGATCAATCCATTAGTTTTTGTGATTCATAACCAATCAAACATCAATCCATCAATTTTCGATATTCTTGACTAATGAGAATGAATTAGTAAAGATATTGACAATTACATCCCCCTTACAACCCGTCCAAAATGAGCACAAGAATATATGGACAATGTATTTTTGCATGTCCAATATTGTTGTCCAAAATGAGAACGAGAATATATAGACCGTGTATTTATGCATGCCCAATATTGCATGACAAACAAACATGGACACATTTAAAAGCTTTGCTTTTGTGTTTTCACACAAAGACTCTGGTATAAATTTCTACGAAAAGACAAAACAAAAACAATTTAAATATTGATGTTTAGAAAAGTAGTAGGTGGTGCATACATGCAAAGACAGATTCTGTAATTTTTAAAATCTCTGTTATATGCATTCTATAGATATATAGATTTCATATATACAATTTAATTAAAAAAAAAAATCTATAATTTCTAAAATCAGTATTATATGCATTCTATAGACATAGTTGCACTACTCTTTTAGTATATTGTAATATGAAGCAATTCACATTTTAGTAATGACAAACAATTTCAACAATGATTTCTTTTATGATGATATATGTTTAGGATACCTTTATGTCACTACAATGTATGTGTTGTGGTTTCTTTATTTTCCATATATTGATATATGAAGCAGTTTGCATTTTAGTAATGGCATGACATTGAATAGAAAAATTGATAATGATTGTTTTCATACTAATATATGTTTAATATACATTTATGCACATTTTGTTTATTTTTTATATTATAATTTAAGGTTTAATACTTTAATTTATTTATTTTTATCATCATCATCATTCATGTCTTTATTATCATCATCTTTAAAATAGAATTATGGCTTAAATATCATAAAATTAATTATAGAATTTAACCTAGAACATATATTAAGTTTTTAAATCTATGATGATTTACATTTTCTCTCTTTAAAATATACAATCTTTTCACCAATTTGACAGTTATTGTAAGAGGTAATCATCAAAATAGTGAATCAACTTCAAATAAGATCATTTTAATTGCAATATATTTATGATTCCAATTAACAACATTAATATGAAAACTTCCCTCTACTTACTTAGTCATTCCCATTTGCCTACTTTAAAATAAACTAATTCTTATGTTTAAAAAATTATTATTTAAAGTTATGAATGGAATGTTATGCGTATGCTCGAAACATACATGCTTGTGTTTGAAAGCTAAAAATGCATTTCCTTCGGTAAAGTAGTTGTACGCAAATAATCCCAAGTTTAGGCATAAATTACTGTTGGATTCCATTTTCCAATGAGTTTAAGGTTCAATCTTTAAGAGCTCACATTATGCGTTGAAATTATTTTCAAGTAAAGGTTTTTGAATGCTCTTTGCCACTTACAAAATCACTTACAAATTTTACATTGGTAAAATCCATTTCGATTTTATATTTGATTTGTATCAAATGCAATTGTTCTCCGTGCTTTTCAAATCCAGTTGATTTAAATAAGACTCATGCAACCACAATTTGATTAGCCAAGCATTGGCCTTATAAAGCAAAGAAGGCTTCTTGTGAGTTATGAAGGATTTCGTACCAACGCTATTGAATGATCAATATTTTAGTTGATTTCACTTGCTAACTTCCTATAATGTAGAACGCCATTGTGGATTAAATGCATTGAATTCCTAGAAGCCTCTTCCAAGCAAAATTCATGAAATTGCTTTCTCCGGTTTTGTACGGTTTGTTAAAGTTGTGAGAAATGCATTGAAGAATCAAATGACATGGATGGATGAATTTATGAGCCAGATTTAAAGTTATAAAGGGTTGTTTTCTATCTCATATGTGAACCATGTTAATCAAGAAGAAGGAACGAACCTATTATTTTCGAAACAAATCTTCGAAGGAGACAAAGTTGTCCAAATTTATCAATTTGTCGTTGCTAATTAAGTGAGAAAGAGTTGAAGGAGATTCATTCACTCAAATAACTAAAATAAACAAATTAAGTAAAATTAAAGGTTAAAGCTATTTTTAAGAAAGAAAAGGCCTATACATCTAACTTCTTAATGGAAGTTTTGTAAGCAAAAGAAGACAAAACAAGGAGTTGGAACATCAAGCTCAATAGAAGACAAATTAGATAGAATGAATAGTTATCCAAATCCAAGGTTTAAAGAAAAATACCATATGCCCAAACTACAAGCATATTTGGCCACCACAAAATGACAAATTAGGGGAGAATGAAGAATAAATATGGAGAGACTTTCATGTCATCATTACAACAGACAATACCCTAAAAACCCCGAGTTGCTCTCGCACACACACTGCGTGAGCCTCCCTCTGCCCTCTTCTCCCAGCCACCATGGCTTCAGGAGGGGCCTTTGAGCCTCCCCCTCCTCCACCCTCAGTTCTCTCAGCCTTCAAAAAACTGGTTGAGGCCTGTGGCAAATGACCAATCTTAGCCTCCCAAGAAAAAATCGTGAAGAAGTTGGACGCCATCCCGACGGTAGATCTCCCAGCTGAAGAGCCATGTCGTGCTGCCTTAAACATCGTTGAAAGAGACCTGATCGGAAAGTTCATTGGATTATGGCCTTCTCCAAGAGCCATCGAATCGTGTATCCAAAGGAACTAGAGACCTCTTGTCTCAGAAGGCACCAAGAGCCATTTCGTCAGGAAAGGATATTATGTTTTCATTTTTGACAATGTCGAAGACAAGAATCTTATCTTTAGAAATGAACCTTATTTTATGGGCCCCCATGGGCTATACCTGAACCAGTGGACTTCGGACTTTGATCCAGCCTAGGATGTGTCATCGGCAATCCCAGTCTAGGTTCATCTCCCACACCTTCCTCTGCATTTGTTGGAGTCTGAAATCCCTAGAATCGATTGGGAATGCTCTTGGAAAATACATTGATAGAGCAGAAAGGAAGGATCAATACTCCTGCACGCGAATCTGCGTGGAGGTGGACCTGGAAATAGGGCTCCCAAAGGCCATCAAGATAACAGTGGCAGACTGGACACATGTACAAGAACTGGACTACGAGCAATTCCCCTTTAAGTACATGTATTGCAACAGCTATGGGCATTTCGCAAGAAACTGCAAAAAAAAGGTTGAGGAGGAAGCAGAAAAAATGAAAGGAGAGCAATGGACGAAGGTCTAGAAGCTGACCCCCTCAAAACAAATCAATAAGACTTGCGAGAAAGGGACTGCTTCAGGAACCACGGTGACCAACACAGTGCAGCCTCAAGGGGCTGGGAACCCAACTCCTATTCTGATATAATCAACCCCGAACCCCTTCGATCCTCTCAACTCCCAAGAAGAACCCCCAGATACAGCTCATGATTTGGTTCAATAGCCCCCCCCCAGCCTTGGAAGAAATCAATTCAGGTGCTCTTCCCCCTCATTTAGAAAACAAAATAGAAGGCTCTTCCTCCCCCTCCTACACAAATATGATAAGAAAGAAACCTCTGGAAATGTCAGGCTCATCAGAAGATGATACTTTCGAAAGACCATTGAAAAAAATAGGAAGGAAATCCTTCAAAGAAGCAAGAGAGGAAGAAGTGGAGAGACAAAAAATGCAGGGCAACCAACCCACCCTCGAAATGTCTATTGGACGAAATACCAAAGCCAGACCACCTAAGGGAGGCCCCTCCTCTTCACGTCCCAGTAAATAATGAATCTAGTCTCTTGGAACTGCAAAGGCCTGAGGAGTCCCATGAAAATCGAAGCTATGAAAGACCTGTTAAAGACAAAATCGCCAGAGATCCTCATGCTCCAAGAGACAAAAATAGAAGGGGAAACCCTTCTATATCTAAGCATAATGAACTGGAAAAGAAATGGTGGAAAGGTTGTCAACGCAAGGGGAACTTCTGGAGGGCTTGCCATGGTCTGGAATGAAGATCAACTTCATCTTGAAAGCTCCTTTGAGACTCAGCATTGGATCTATACAAAACTCCACCACAAAAAAGTGAGATCTCTATTGCCCTTTTCAATCTTTATGTCCCGGTCCAATTTGTTGAGAAAAAACAATGTTGGCAAACTCTTTCTGATTTTGTAAAAGCATACTCTCCCAAGAATATTATAATAGCTAGGGACTTAAATATAGTGTTGGAACCAAAAGAAAACCAAGGGGGCATAATCACTAGGGATCATATGCTCCCCCTTGTAAAGGATCTGATACAACAGTGGGACTTACTTGATATTAAACCAAAGAAAGGTTTATACACATGGACAAACAATAGAACAGGGGTTGCCCACATTTCTGCCAGGCTTGACAGGTTCTTGATGCAAAGCTACTCTTGTTGGAGAAGAAAGTAGTGACCTCTAAAATTCTCCCAAAAATTACTTTAGACCACAAGCTCATTCTCCTGCAACTGGATGAGGAAGAAGACTTAGGCCCCATCCCTTTTAAATTCATCCCTCAATGGATTGAGCAGGAAGGGTTCATGGAAGTAGTAACCAAAGCTTGGTCCTCTCTAGTTAATGGCTCACCAAGCTTTGTCTGGGAACAGAAATTAAAAACAACAAAAACAGCTCTTAAAGAGTGGGTTAAAACCCCCTCTAACCCCTACTCTACAAAAAGGAAAGAGGTTGTTCAAAAACTAGCAGATTTCTAGATGGACATGGAAAGTCAGGACATAACCATTCAGAGTCTGGAGAAGGAACAAGCCGCCCAGCAGGTCTCTCACAGAGCTTTCCAATCTGAAGAGGAGTACTAGAAATTAAAGTCTCGAAGCATGTGTTTGGCAGTCGGTGATCGCAACACGGCCTTGTTTCACAGACAGTACAGAGCCCGTCTTTCCCAAAATCATATCTCTGAAATCACTACAAATGATGGTACAGTCTCCAAAGGTTTTGCACAAATAAAGGCAGCAGTAGAAAATCACTTTCATAATCACTACACAGAGGATGGAATAGGAAATGAAGGGGTCTCCACCAACTTCCTTTCCCAAATGCCTCATCTTGTCAATAATGAGATCAACACAAGCCTCTTGAAACCTTTCACTGAGGAGGAAATTAGAAAAGTTGTTTGGGACATGGAATCTGACAAAGCCTCAGGCCCTGATGGATTTACCATACACTTCTACAAAGCTTGTTGGACAATTATCAAACCAGATCTACTGAGAATGGTTAAATCATTTCAGCAAAAGGCCAAGGTGGGAGGCAGCACCAACTCCACATTCCTCACCATAATCCCCAAAGAAGTCAACCAGGTCTCTTTTGACAGATTCAAACCTATCTCGATGTGCAATGCTTCCTATAAAATCCTCTCGAAGCTACTAGCAAATAGACTAAAACCCCTGCTTGAACAACTTATTTCCCACACCCAAGGGGGTTTCGTCAAAGGAAGGCATATATTGGATAATTTGATTATTGTATAAGAAGCCATTCATTCAAGCCACCAGAGGAAGGAGCAAGGAATGCTTATCAAGCTTGACATGGCCAATGCCTTCGACCGATTCAAGCGGTCTTTTCTGTACAAAGTGTTGCTCGCTTACGGCTTTAGCCCAGATTTTGTAAATCTGATCAAAGCCTTCATTGACAAGCCCTGGATCGCCCCCCTAGTTAATGGTCGACCTGCTAAATACTTTCAAGCTTCAAGAGGGATAAGGCAAGGCTGCCCGCTATCCACCTTCCTGTACATTCTAATGGCAGACTCCCTGAGTAGAAAACTGATAGTGGAAAGGAACGTCGAGGAAATCCCAAGCATTCAACCGGCAAAAGGAACAGAACCAATCAACCATGCTCTGTTTGTTGATGATTCCCTTCTACTGGGAGGAGCTTCCCTTCAGATAGCAAGGGCTTTCAATGAGATAATTCAAAATTTATGTTGCATCTCTGGAGCGCTGGTCAACAAGAGAAAGAGTGTTGTGTATGGATGTAACACGAATGAGCAAACCATTTCCAGAATTGCTCATATCTTGGGCTTCAAAGGATTTGCTTCCTGGGACAAAATCAAGTATTTAGGTCTTCTTCTAACGCTGGGAGCAAACAAACCTTCGTTATGGATGGATTCTCATCAAAGCAGTCTTGACTTCTCTCCCTTTATATTAGGCCTCCTTCCTTCTTTCCCCAAAGGCAATCACAGAGCAGATCTCAAAGCTAATCATAGATTTCCTTTGGAGAGGAGGAAAAGGAAATCAAAGAAAGTTCCACTTAGTCAGTTGGGACATAGAAAAACACTCGAAGAGTGAAGGAGGACTCCAAATAAGAGATCCTAGCCTGGCCAACATCATCTTAGGAGGTAAAATCCTTTGGAAAATGTACTCCAACAGAAGTCACCCTGTTAGCCTACTCCTTCGGAAGAAGTACCTCAAAGGAACTTCTTTGAGAAATCTTTAGAGTGACAACACACCCAAAGGCACCTCGCTTTGGAACCTCTGCATAAAAGGCCTCGAATTCTTTAAAAAACAATTGTTCAGAGTCCTCGGGAATGGTAAGAGAACTTTGCTCTAGACCGATAGCATAATGGGCAAACTGCCTTTGGAAAATGCAATAGAACTAGCAGAAAATTGTGTGAGGCTCTCCCAGCTCGGGCTCAAAATTTTAGCAGACATCTCGGCGTGGGATCATGACGGATTCTGGACGGATTAGGTATTCCCTGATCTGCCAATGCAACTTCTACACCAGAAACACCTCCTCCTTGAATCGTTGATTGGGTCTGCTCCTGTAAGCATTCATGAGGTTGATTGCTGGAGATGGGGGATGACAGGAATATACACAGTCACCCAAGGACATGTTGCTTTACAAGTCCAATGACCTCCTATCCTCAATCCTGTGATCTTGAATCAAGTCTGGGACAACTATGACCTCCCAAAAATCAATTTCTTCACCTGGGTGCTTCTCCACAGGCGCGTGCTAACTGGAGAAAACCTCGAAAAACGGGGCATCTATGGACCACACAGATGCATCTTATGCAGAACGACTTCAGAAAATTTAGACCACCTCTTCGTGGATTGCCCATTTGCCCAATCAGTTTGGACACACGCGTTGCAAGGACTACAGGTGATCGCACCCACTCAAATCACAGTCAACACTCTTTTTGAATATTGGCAAGACCGATATCCAAGAGTGTTAAATAAAAATTCATTGTGGAATCGGATCTGGTCTTCCATCCCCAAGTTCATCTGCTGGAAGATCTGGCTCGCAAGAAATGATCTTATTTTTAACAATACAAACCACACTCCTCAGACAGTAGCAGTTAAAGCCAAGGCTTACCTATTGGAAGCTCTGAACAATCATTCAGCAAAGCTTGACACCTCTCTCACTCCAGAGGAGAGAAACTGGATGGGCACCCTCTTGACTCAGGGCAAGATGAAGATCCTAGCCCGTCCTTCCTCAAACCCTTCTTGGCGCCTAAGAATAACAGACGAAGAATTCCAAGCATGGTGGAGAAAGCAAAACAAGGTAACGATCTTCTTCGACGATGCCTCCAAAGGGAATCCCGAGACAACAGGAGCTGGTGGAATTATCTATTCCCATGACAGTTCTCGCGTAGACAACTTCAACTAGGGGTTAGGACAAAGCACAAATAACCAGGCCGAAATCCTTGGGCTTTTAAAAGGTTGGCAGATCACCCAGGAATATGAAAATAAAACTCTTCAAGTCTTCGGCGACACAAAAACCGTGATAAAAAATTATAAACTCGAAGGAGCATTTCGCCAATCCGGCCCTCAACAAGACTCTCCAGAGACTTCGGGGTTCTTTGCAAAGCTTCGCCTCCTTTGACTTTTATCACATCCTTCGCAGCTCGAACAAAGAAGCAAACAAAAAGGCAAACGAGGGATGCAACTTGAAGCAAGGAGTTTTCAGGAAAAATGATGAGGCACCTGGGTACAGTCCCATTCCGTAAAAGTAAGGAACAATACCAAGCAAAAGCAAGAAATGAGTAGTTTGTTTATTGGCAAAAGAGACAAAGACTATCTGTAATTCTAGTTGATTAGGCCCCAGCCCAACCGCCTCTTTCTGCAATAAAATATAAACGTTCCAGTTGAAAAAAAAAAGAATAAATATGGAGAATGTTATTTTTTATTGTAATTATAACAAGATATCCATTCATTGTGTTTAAATGAAGAAAAAATTGTGAACTAATTTAGCCAAATAAATTAGGAGGGCAAGAGTCATGAAATTAGAAATTCAATAGTCAGGTAAGTAAATGCCAAAATCTATTTACGATTTTTATAAAAGAGACCTCTGCACTCTTGTAAAAGGTCTCTCTTTTGGCATTGTAAGCTATCTTCTTATGTGAAATAAAGTGACATGGTTAGCTTATGCATTATACTCTTGTGAGAATGTTGGTAGTTACATGCTATCTTCACCATTCACCATTTCCTTGGAAAGCCAAAAAGTAAACCAAATAATATGGTAAAGAACCAGGAAATAACAACTCTTTGCTTGATACCACACATAGACACATGCATGGCTACAGCCAGTGAGAAGGAATTTCTAAATAATTGATTTTTACCTCCTTATGTTCATCAAAAACCACAATATATAGATATTTATTATTAATGTAAAAGTTTAAAGTCCAAAACATCATAAATATAACTCATATATAATATGTCAAATTGAACATTTTTTCCAAGATATCTTAAAACTAATTATTAATATTGAATATGCCAAATTCATCATTTTCAATAAGTACATCTTCATTTTTACGAGCTTAACTTTCTTCTTGGACTTGATTATGCTCACCCAATGGGTTTTCTATGTCTGCAAGTTGTCCAAAATGATCATTTCCAAACAATCATTTCGATGGTGGTTGAGGCTCCTTCAACATTTTTGCCACATGTTATGCACTAAAATCTTATTTCTTTAAACTCACTTCTTGCATTTCATCTAGAAGAACTTTAATAACATTAATTCTATACTTAATAAAATTACATTAGAGTGTATCCCTTTCAATGGATATGCAATTTTTTCTTTTCTGAAAGCAACAAGCTAATGTTGTACCTAATCACCAAATATAGAAAACTAATTGAGTAACATAACATAAAAAAACATAAATTAACAATGACAAACATTAAAGTATGCTTTCACATCTATTAAATTATAAATGTCGAGAGGTATAATAAACATAATGATGTACGTGACTAAGAGTCGTCATCACTGGTTAATAGTCAATACTCAAGCAACAATTGTAGGGAATGAATTCATCGAAGCTTTTGCAGGGTCATTATATTTTCAGTTTCAACCATCTTCGTTTCCACATTTAACAACAATGGATGTTGGGAGTGTGCTGAATTTAACACATTGCATTCATATTGTAGGTTGATAGCTAAGAAAATTGGCAGTGAACATAGGGATTGTTATGTCAATAGTAATGCATGTAGCACATTAACAAAAAAGATAGATGTCAAGTGAACATTTGATACTATCAATAACCCACATTAAATAAAGAATATTATTATTATCATTACATCAATTAAGCGATATAATCAATCAATACATGAATATAA
>ML792687.1:95409-121188 GCA_009831015.1 Picea engelmannii
GGCAATGGAGGTTTTGGATCCATCCTTGAAATATCAATAAATCAAATGTTAAAATGGACCTTTTAATAAACCTTGATGTGTAATAGATTAGTGATTTAATAGATTGATTATTGGGATTGATCTAGGTTAGGGTTCATTTGACTAAGCATAAATTAGTCTCTATTTGCAAACAAGGATAGATATGTATGACATGGGAAGCAACATGAATAATGTATTGGAAGCACAATTTAGTGGCCGTGTAACATTATAGTTATAATGACAATAAACCACATTATTTTGGAGTTGTAATGCAACAATTGTTTATTTTATTTGATGTCATAATGGTTTTTAAAATATTGTGTTTTATTGTTTACCTCTACTCATGGATTCAATGCCAAATTTGTAAGACATTCTAGGTTATTATAAATTTTTCATTTTGTTTGAAAAAAGTTGGGCTTAGAAATTTCAAGATTGTTTAAAAACAAAGTTTAGAATAGAAAAAGGGTCAAATTATATTAATGTAAAGATCAACACCTAAAGCTTCTCCAGTAAAATCAATAACAACTGATTATAAAGAAAGGAAAGGAGAGCCATTTCAAAACTTATTATATGAGAAGACAACAAAACAAGAATTATGACAATACTTGACATATTAATGCCCCTCTAGTAAAATAAAATGAACTAGAAAACCAATCACATACGACATAGAGCATCAAATTTCAAATGCATAGATCTATTATTCATCGAGAGAGACCCAAAAGAAACCCAATACAAATTTATTGGTGTTTAAAGATCTAGTATTGAGAAATTTACTTGAAAAATTAATTTAAAAATATTTTGATTTCCCAAAACATACAAAACCATCAACAAGAAAAAAAAAAAACACCAAATATTACATGAAATTATTTTTCCTTTTATTTGAACATGTACATGTATCTTTGTTCAAGATGAACACCTAATGCATCTCCAATAAAATCAATAACTATCAATTATAAAGCAGGCAAAGAAGAGCTATTTCAAAACTTATTATATGAGGAGACAACACACTGAGAAGTATGCCAGACATATCAATGCATCTCTAACAAAATAAAATTAAATGGAAAACAATTCGCATACAACCTACAACATCAAATTTAGAACACATATATCTATTTCAACTCTAGATCTATTATTCATTGAGAGTGGCCCAAAAGAAAGCCAATACAAATTCACTGGTGTTTAAAGATATAGTATTAAGAAATTTACCTACAAATTTTATTTAAAAATATTTTTATTTCCCAAAACATACAAAGCCATTGACAAGTATTTTTTTTTGTAAAATATTAACTGAAATTATTTTTCCTTTTATTCAAATGTGTATAAGTATCTTTGCTCAAGTTTTTCGCTCATATATTATACATACTTTGCTTCCTATATTTTTTTATGTGGAAATTTGGAACAATAGGTTACAATCTTAAGTTGAAGCGATCATTTCTCAATTCAGGTTCTTAATATTTTTAGTTTTTGCTTTTGCTTCTCGTAGCTTATTATTTTTCAAATAAATTAAAATTTGATATTGAAATTTTCAAAATGATATATATTAATAGCCCCAAGGGTTAGCTCAAGTGGTTCTGAGCTAGACGTGAAGCTATCCCAAGCGAAGGAGGTCACAAGTTTGAATCTCTTGTTCCCCCTTGGGGTTAGGCCCCGTAATCAAGGCCGACGGTTTACCCCATTTACCATCCACGAAGTGGGGAAGTACTCGGGGGTTTCCCGTGCTGATTTCCAAGGAAAAAATGATATATATTAATATAATATTAGATAAGAATCATCTTATGAGAAGTAAACCAAGGTATTTTTTCAAGATTCAAAAATTATACCTAAGTATAATATTCTAGGTGACTATTTTGATATGAAAAAATCATCAATGGTGGTATGTAGGCCAATAATTAATGAAAACATAGGATCTACTCTTAAAATGTGTAAATCTCGATGAATATTAACAATGTAAGCATATTTTATGTAAAAAATGAGTAAATTTCTAAAGGGAGATAACTAATTGACAAATGTTTTTTTTATGGCCAAAAATATGTAATTGGAAAAAAATTCAACCTTAAAAATAGCATGGAGAAAACCATTAAATTAGGCACATTTAGAAGAAGAAATCATTGTGACCCATGCACACATAAGTGGATCAAACTTGTCAATTGGGTTTATCTTGGTTGGTTGGGAGAAATGATTGTTATCCTCCCCACTCGGGTTCAATTCTCATAAGTGACATGTTCAACTCATAATGAGTATTATTGTAATGGCTTTGAGCCTTGTTGTTGACTAACATTGTGCCCTAAAGATTCTAGGGTTTACCTCAGGTACCATCCTTGAAACCCATCGGGTAAAGCGTACTACAGTCTATGTTGAAAATTTACCCTAGTTACCACCCAATGATGATGATGACGTATTTGGGAATCTTTCTCTCTTTCTCTCTCTCTGGGAGGAATGATCATTATCCTTGCCACCGGAGTTCAATTCCCACAAGTGACCTTTTGAGCTCATAATGAGTATATTATTGTAATGGCTTTGAGCCCTATTGTTGACTAGCCTTGTGCCTTGAAGATTCTAGGGTTTACCCTGGGTACCATCCTCGAGGTTGTTGACTCCCAAAAGTGCAACATAGGGTACCTGCTTGCAAATGGTTGCAATGCCTTATTATTTAATTATATTTAATAATATACTAATAGGTGGGACCCCTTGTGTGACTTGTGTAACTATGACGAAGAGACGACACTTATGCTTTATGTGCTTATGAGTTGGCTGAGATGAGCTCTACAATATATTTGCTTTTAAAGTTGATGTCGAAATAATTGAGCAAATAATGTTATGGGAGATATGATTAAAAATGGAATGATGTTGTTTTTATATAGCGCTCACAAATATTATTATGCTGCATTTAATTTGAGGAAGGACCTAAACTCCATGTTTAATTTATATGTGTGATATGGTGATTTCATTCTACGAGGATTGTGCACATTGTTTGAATTGGAAATCTAAAGGTTGAAACATGGTATCCCTAACAAGTATTTGATATATGTCGCATTGGAGTTTTAAACAAGGGTTGGCACATTTGTTAAGTTGGAGACTTAGGGAAATGGTGGTGTATTCGAGTTGCATTAAATTGATTTGGAGTTAGTGGTTCATGTGTTGTATGTTAGCTTGTTCATACTGGTTGTGGATGAATGTAGATATGATGTGCAGTAAATGCACGTCGCTCTAACCCTCCTCGAGCCCGCTACCCTAGCCATTTTGCATTTGCTCTTGTTGATTGTTGCTGCTCCTCTTTGTTCGGCCGTGGAAGAGGTATACAGGCTTGGTTGTTTCTCCTTAGCAATTTTTACACAGGTATGGATTTCTTGTTGCTCCATCCATGAATATTTCGCTATACTCTTTAATTAAGTCAATAGTTGGCTCTTGAGTTTGCTCGTTGTCTATGCATTTCCAAAGTTATTATATATGGAAATTTTGACTATGTATGGATTGGTGGTTAAGTGTTGTTCTTTGTGGCGTTGTATTTGAACCATGCGCATTGAAAAGCTGTGTGGATGTCTCTTACTGTATATGGTATTCATGCTTTACTTGTGGGAAAGAATACAGTTGGGGAAACTCTCGGGCCTACCTTGCCTTTGGTTTCTTGTTTTGGATTTCTTCCCTAAGCGTATCACTGCTCCTTACCTGTGGGTTATATGGGCACTCTGCATGTCATTTAAGTTGTTGGTTTTCGTTCCCATTGTGCTCACATCCTTGTAACAACTTTGTGAATATAAATGTGAATTTTTGTAAAAGTATTAAGCGTCTCGTGCTCCTTTTGGCTAAACCCTCAATTTGGTTAGCTCGTCCCCATCACCACATTACTCTTCACTGTTGTGTATTGAACCATGTGTATTAGAAATTATTGTGGAGGTGGCCAACCCAAAATTTAATAAAGGCATTGTTCGTGCTCATTTTTGGTCATGGGTTTAGTTGATTATTTGTTGTGCGAATATGGAAAGAATGTCAAACCCACTCATTTGTCTGGTAATACAGTCTGTCCTGTGGAAATATTGGGGTGATGACAACATTGCAAAATCATTTTTTAAGGGATACGGCCTATTGTGTGTTCAATTTTGTATGAAAGGAATATCTCTGTGGTTGAATTATATATGTGTTGAATGAGTTTTGTGAACCAGAATGAAAAGGATTTTAGAAGCATTGTTCTTTATATTTCATTTTTGAATTATGTTATAGACAAGGATCCCTTTTGGGGCCACTTCGTGGAACCCTATGGTGATCTAAAATATACTGGTGATTATATCATAGACCACAGTCTGTCCATTCCTCAACTATCGGTTGTGGTTATTGTGATTATTATGGTGACGTGTCTCCTCGACTCTGTTGTGCACAAGCTATGTTATTATTGTTGAATGCTTATTGGGAAATAAATTATGAAATTATTAATGTGAAATGCAGTTTCTAAATGCAAATGAGCAGCCTTGAAGTGAAAACCCAGTTCTAGATCTTTGGAAGCAGGGTGTTGAATTTCAATTTTGAAACAGTAAGGGGTTTTGAATTTTAATTGACATTGAAGATGACATTGTTTGATATATTAGAAAAATATCCATGGTATTCCTTTCCATTCTACCATTTTATGCAAAATGCACTCTCCTCATTATCCCAATTACATTTTTTCACTCCCTATTCTGTTGTTACTCATTTTTAAGGAAAATTCTGTGTGGAAATAAAAGAAATGATGTGGAAGTCAATTGATGATTGGTATTCTGGGAGATGGTTGTATACACAGTTTGATTGTTTTGTTGATTATTTGGACAATACTCGTAATCTTTCCCCCTCCATGATATCACTTTACGCTAAATACAAGCCCTTGATATTCCCAATGACCCTACCAATTCCTTATTCGTATGGAAATTAATAAATGACATTTTTATGGATGGATTGCATGCGTCATATAGTAAATAATAGAGCCAACTCTTGATTTATTTAAGTGGAGTTTCATGTATGGTTTATTAAGAACTTTTCATGACTGGTTAAATATTGCTACAGGATGAGTTTTTTCAGTAGGGGCAGTAATGGTCGAAATAATAGAGGCAGAGGTAACTGGCAGTGGGGATATAGAAGGCCTCGATTTTCTATTCACTTCGATGCTGATCCACAAGAGTTAAACCAGTTGTTTCAAACTGGGTTTTTCAATTTGGTTGGCCATGGTATATTGCATCCCTGACTTGTCAGACCCCCATTTCAACCTCCTCATAATTTTCTCGGCATTCTTGTTCCTCCACATGTGTCAATGCAGCTCGAATTCCCCACTAATGATGGTTGGAAAGAAATTGTCCACCAGCCTGTCTCTCACCATCGTGGTTGGCCCACTGTGGCATTGCCTCTACCACCACCATTTAATCGCAATGCTCAAATTGCTCATGTTGTTTCGCCAATACAATCCTCACACACCAACAAAATATTAAAAACTGATATCCCACAACTTGTGTAAGAAAAAGGAAAATAAACGGTCTCCCCCTCCAATCCTTCCACAGAGTCTTCTAAATTCGTGTCTTCACGTATCCACCTAAAAGATGACTGCTCTCATGTGCTCAATGAAATTCAGCCCCAAGGGTCTAACCAACCAAGGGCTACCCTAGAAAAGTCAAGAGGAGACAACAGTGATAAGAGGAAATATGCCTCACACAACAACAAATATGGATTTTAAATGTTTTTTTTATGATATTTAGTGATGAAGACAATGTTTAATGATTTTGAGCATATTTTGGATATTTTTTGTGGATAAGATAGATATATTATTTTCTTGGGATATGGCCTTAAATTTTGTTGATATTTAAATATTCGATTTAAATGATATCCATGGGAGGTACAAGGGTGTTATATGATCCAAATGATAAATTTTGTATTTTATATTTTATGATTGGCAAAGAGAATGATGGGAGTCACAAAGGATCCCACCTATTTAGTAATTATTAACTAGACCCTTATTTATATATTATTATTAATTATTTCTCCCTAAACTAATTAGTTAAGTTAATTTGACTTAACTAAAGAAAGTAGTTGAACTACCTCAACTTATTGAGAAAGAATAAAGGTTCAATGAGAGGAAGAGACAAGGGGAATATAAGGAGAACTACAAGACTAAGGTTTTCTCTCTAGTTAGTGAGATAGCTTCAAATTTCATTCATTTATGAGTTTACTTGAAAGCCTAATCCTCTTGTTGACAACAAGGTCTTATTGAAGGCAACTGGCTTCAAAACTGAATCATACCATTCAACAGCTTGTTTTAAAGGTGTTTGATTTATCTTTGATAGTCTGTGTATTCTTGTTGGTTTATGAATTATTTTTCATGGTTGATAAATGATATCTTGCAGAGTCAAGTGGCAACATTTTGTGGCAAGCTGATACAAATCATTAGTTTTAGTTTTATTTCACCATCAGTGTCTTTTTGTATGGTGCCCATCGAAGACTTCTAAATTTGACTTTGGTCCATACCCTCACAGGGGTTTGTAAAAGAGGAATACAATTTTTATATCTCAGAATGAAATAAAATTAGATTATTGTTCTGTCTCATACATGTGTTTTCATGACTTGGTTCTTCCTTTCGCTTTTGTCTCCATGTTTATTTTATTGTAAAATCTGTATATATTCATGTAGCTTTGTTTAAATTTTATTTTTAAATTGCAACATATACAAATCATAAAATCAGCCTTGATCCTTTGTAATTAATACTTGTAGATTGAGTGAATTTTTTGAGGCTATAAACCCCGAGTGACATTCCCAACTATCTTGTCTTAGCCAAACAAGATCTGAAAATGATTGAGTGAGGTACTCCATGCCTTTTTCTCAACATTTATTTGGCAACCATATTGGGTATATCTTCCATATCTCTCTAGTTGATTGTATTCACAATTATCTTTGAATCTTTCTGTTTTTTTTCGAATACTCTTTGACTGATTTTTCTCATGACAATACCTTCTATAAGGCAACCTAATATTGAACACGGTCTTAAAGATCAGACTAGCATTTCCTTGACCTTATTCAATACTATCCTAGAAACTGCAAATACTCGGGCGGAGCTTGAACGCTCTTGGGAAGTAGTTGAACAAGATATAAGTATTCGTGAGCACTGGGAAGCCAGGCAAAGGCAGCCTAGAAATCAACAATAACCTCCCTTCCCCTAAGTCTTTGGTATTCTTTTTCATGTCCTCAAATCCATGTGTTTCTAGAAGAAGAAGAGGATTTTCCCTTGAAGCTACTCCTATCATTGAAATAGGAAGGAGGAAAGCCATTTTGTCGACCCAAGAAAGCACTCTAAGTAGGACTTTGTTTGATTCTTCCAGCTCACCTTTTTCACCCTTACCCATCACTTTCAAAATGGCCTCTGTGGGTGGTGCTAGTGGTGCTGGAGGTGCTTCATCATCCCAACCTTTGGCCTCATCGGTAATTGGTAGTCTATATAGTCATCAAGTTCCTATCCAATCTGCTAGAAACCCTGCTAAAGTTATAACGAAATACGTGCTTTTTCAGTTTGAGGAAGATGGTATGACCACCTCATGGCATGTATATTCTCCCTTGAATCTAGCACCTACTACTCGTCCGTTACCGAAGTTTAAAGAACATCTTACTAAGTTCTTAGGGAATAATATTGTTTCTAAAAACGGACACCTAGTGGTTTCTAATGCTTGTCATAATATCGAGGCTAGTGATAACGATATATGCATGTGCTTATTTGTCAACTCCCTTGAAGGAAAAGCGACAACTGATTTTTTTGATCTCCCTCCAAAAAATCCTTTCCACTTTGGAAGAGTGGGTTTATTGGTTCAAGTCCACTTATGGAAAATCCAAGAGCCCAACCGAATAGTTAAGGGAATATAACAATATTTCTTACAAAGATGGTGAGACTATTAAGTCCTTTAACCTTCGCTTCACCAAATTGTACAATCAAATTCCTGAACTAATCCGCCCCCAAAATCAAGCCGCTTTCATGCAAAGGCTATTGACAATCTTAGCTCCGCTCTCCACACTTGTCTGGAGTACGAAGAGAAACTTAAAAGAACATGTCTCCCTAAAGGAGACTCAATCGAACAAACATATATGTCTGCCCTCCTACAACTTGTGAAAGATATGAATAATCAGATGATAGCCTATGGACGAAAGGGGAATGTTCCCTCACTTACTCCTGGGGCATCTTCTTCTTCCGCAATTCCTTTTAGGAGTACAAATGAAAACAATTTTCATCCCAAGGCCATTATATCTCGCAGTTGGTGTAACTTCTATGAACAAAATCATGAAGAAAGTACTTGTGAAGTTAAGAAGAGTGTTAAAGATAAAATCTTTGGAAAGAAGGCTGAAACCACTATCGTTGTTCTAGATTGGGAAGAAGTGAAAGATGTTATGATAATAAATACTAGGAACAAATGTTATGCTCCTAAAGGGAAATATGATCCTCCTCGTACTTCTTCCACCCCAACCTCATCTTCATAAGGTACTAATGTACAAACTACCAAAATTCCTGAAAGTCAATGAGTTCCTTCCCCTCTTCCCTCTTCCAAGTATAACATCCTTAATCAATTGGCTAATATCAAGGTCAATGCTACTCTTTTGGACATGGTTGTTGTCCCTGAACAATAAAAGCATCTCAAGAATTTTATGGAAGGAAAAGCTTCCACCATAGCCAATCTTTTTGAAGAGGCAAAAGAAGAGGATCCCACTGTAAATAAGATAGGGGTAAATAATTTTAGACACCCTATAAAAAACCCTCCATTTTTCAATTTTGTAAAAATTATGGATAAGATATCCCATTGTTGCCTAATTGATGGCGGTTCGGGTCGAAGTGTAATGTCAAAAATCATAATGGAAGAGATAGGCTTATCATGTACTAATGAAAATTCTAGAAGCATGCTCTCTTATAATAGTCTGCAATAGTCAACTATAGGTGAAATCAAAGATGCAACTTTAGTTCTGTGTGCACATCCCGAAATAAGGACAAACCTCAACATCCAAGTAATCGACATGCCAGTAAGCAACTATTCTATTATCTTAGGAAGAGACTGGTAAGCCGTAATAGGTGGATATATTTTGCTTGATGGAACACACTTATCCATTCCCCGTAATGGAAAGAATATTATAGTCCTAAGAGAAGGAATAATTTCACCATACACAAAAATCATTCCTCAACCAAATGTAAACTATCTTGAGGAATACTTAGGGGTGTACTCTATCTTTGTTGATGAGGGTGACACTACTCTGGAACAAATTGATTTGGAAGATGGTATGTGGCACATGCATTTTGATGGCTCATGCTCAAACGAAGGTAACGAAGCTAGCATTATCTTGTACTCACTTATAGGTAAAATTCACAATTTTTCTTATAGGTTAGAGTTTGCTTGCATGAACAATGTCACCGAGTTTGAATCCTTACTGCTAGGCATCGAAAATTCTTATAACCTCGGTTGCAGCCACCTTACAATCTTTGGTGATTCTGAACTTGTTGTAAACCTTGTGCGTAAAATCTATTCTCCGAGCAATAAGTTGATGAAACGCTATACCCAAGTTGTTTGGATGCTTATATCGAACCTGTTATCATTCAACATCACTCATGTTAAGAGAGAACTTAATTCAATGGATGATAGGTTGGCTATATTTGTGACATATCCTACTCGACAACTTCTACCTCAAAGGCCTGATTGTACTTTTCAATCTTTATATCATCCTCACATTCTTGATAATGTAGAATCATGGCAGGTTTTCTCTAACGATGAAGGCATCTGTTCTTTCATACAAAATGAACCATTTAAGCCCAAGGAAATCATATCTATGGAAAACAACAAATTTCCAAAAGGATTGACTCCCATCGAGATTTCATTTTCATCGAGTGATGTAGGCAACAAAGAGATACAAAAGGAAGAGGAGTCAAAAAGGAAAGTGGGTGATACCATTTCATTGAACCTTGGGACATCTGAATCTCCAAAGATGGTTAAATTAGGTGCTCGATGTTCCGACGAAGAAAAGGTGAAATTCACATAACTACTACGTGAATTTCAAGATGTTTTTGCATGGTCATACATGGATATTCGTGGTTTTGATCTCGCCCTCATACAACCTGTCATTTCTATCAAGGAAGGGATAAAACCAGTTAGGCAAAAACAAAGACCCACTAACCCCTCGCTTGAAGCTACTATTAGAAAGGAGTTGGAATTTTTTTTGAAAGCTGGTATAATCTCTCCAGTTAAGTATTCTGAGTGGGTTTCAAATTTGGTTCCTGTTAGGAAAACAACTGGTCAGATTCGATTGTGCGTGGATTTTCGCACATTAAATAGAGCAAGCGTAAAATATCACTTTCCTCTCCCTAATATGGTAATGATTTTGCAATAGGTTGCAGGGTCACAAATGATGTCGTTACTTGATGGTTTCTTTGGATATAATCAAATCAAGGTAAAAAGGACTGATAGATACAAAGCCACCTTTACTACACGTTGGGGCACATTTGCTTATGAACGCATGCCTTTTGGCTTGTCTAATGTAGGTGCCACTTTCCAAAGAGATATGAAAATAGCTTTTGACGATCGGATCGGTAAAATTATCCAAGTATATATTGATGATTTGACTGTTTATTCGAAGAATTGATTAGATCATTTTGGTCATCTTAGACAAGTTCTTATGCGATGCAAAAAATTCGACATTTCTTTAAATCATTCTAAATCTATTTTTGGTGTCACCAAGGGAAAGCTCCTTGGACATATTGTTTTTGATTCAGGACTAAGCATAGACCTGAAAGGATTGCTGTTATTCTGAACCTAGGTTCAAGCCTTTATGGGCATTATCAACTTTGTTTGCAGGTGTGTTCCTGATTTTTATTTAATGGTTAAACCAATCCATAATCTTCTAAAGAAAGATCGCTCCTTTTCTTGGACAAATGATGTCAAAAATTCTTTCGTAAGGGTTAATAAGGCAATCAGTTCCCCATCGGTTCTGGCGAAACCAGACTTTGAGAAAGATTTTATCATATACACTAATGCCATCGAGGAAGTAGGTTATGCTATTCTCTTACAATGTGATGACCAGAATAATGAAAAACCTGTAGCTTACATGAGCCAAAGTCTATCAGACGATGAATTAAAGTACTCTTATATTGAGAAACATGTTTTTTCTCTTATTAAAGATGTAGAGAAATTTCACCACTTTATTCTAGGCAAACATACGCAGGTAAAAGTCCCTTTGCCTGCTGTTAAGTTTCTTTTTTCACAAACTTATCCTTCAAGGAATCTTGCACATTGGCTTGCCAAGATTCAAGAGCATGATCTAACCATCATGACTTCAAAAACAATTAAGGGACGAGACTTAGCCCTTCACTTAGCTCAACATGATGAAGCAAGTGAAGAAATTGATGATCAGGATAATCCTCTTTCAACATTATTTTATATTGAGAATCAAACCCTTTCTATTGTTGAACACCTCTGGTATAAAAATCTAGTGTATTACTACAATATCATAAATTCCCAGATGACTTAGATCCTCATCAGAGGAGAAGACTCTATCTTGAATCTTCCAGGTATATTATTTTAGGAGACTTTTTGTTCAGAAGGTCTGCTGATGGTATATTACTTCGATGTGTGAATGATGAGGAAGCACATAAATTGTTACATGAGACTCATGGATCTTCAGATTTTGTTATTCACGTTGGTGGTCACTTTTCTGCTAAAGCTACTGCTTTTAAAATCATAAGAAACGGTTACTATTGGCCTTCAATTTTTAGAGATTCTTATAAATTTGCAATATCTTGTGACAAGTGCCAAAAATTCTCTAGGAAATAACGCCTTTCTGCTATGCCTTTGCAACCCGTTCTCCCAGATTTTCCTTTTTCTAAATAGGGCCTAGACTTTATTGGTACTATTAATTCTTCGTCCTTTGTAGGGCATTTTTTATTTTGAAAGCCACCGATTATTTCACTAAGTGGATTGAAGTTGTCCCTCTTAGACACTCATAGGTAATCTCTTTCCTAAAAACTAATATCTTCTCCATATTTGGCATTCCTTTAGAAATTATTACAGACAATGGTCCAACTTTCATTTCCGCAAAATTGACTCAATTTCTAGTCAAGTTGGGAGTCAAACATTTCACTTCATCAGCTTATTACCCCTAAGGAAATGGGTAAGCCGAGTCTATTAACAAAAAAATGGTTAGGATCATAAAGATGCTAATTGAAGATAAGCCTCGTCAATGGCATACCCTCCTCACCTACTCCCTTTGGGCGGATCACACTACTATGAAGGTAAGCACAGGTTGCACCCCCTTTCATCTTGTTTATGGTCAAGAAGACATTCTACCTACTCAGTTGGAACTCTCCTCTCTACGGATGATGGTACATATTGAAGAATTAAATTCTTCCAATGTCCCTCAAAGGATAAATGCACTATTAGCTTTAGAAGAACAAAGAATGTTTGCCTTGGAAAACATAAAGAGAAGACAAAAAACTGTAAAGAAATATTTTAACAAACGTGCAAAAGCTATCAAATTTAAGGTAAATGAGAAAGTCTTACTTTGGGACTCAACCCATGCTGACAGAGGAAGACATTCAAAGTTTCAGAAATTATGGCTAGGTCCTTTCAAAATCGCTTTTGTCCTAGGCTCAAACTCTTACCTTTTAAAGGATATGGAAGAGCGATTGTATTCCTACAGTACCAATGGTTCCCACTTAAAACATTATGTGGAACCAACTTGATTGATAAACACCATGTGGAAATCACTGCTATACATAGGTTTATGTTTCATTGTTTTATTTTGCTTTGTTAAATTGAATTTTCAATTTTTGTTGTTTCATTTTTTGCTATTTCGTTTTATGTTTATCAAAAATAAAATTTTGGATCAGTTTTGCCACAACAATGCCATTATGTAAGTATTGTTGATCAATAAAAATAAAGTTTACACAGTTATCATGATGTCCTCCTTTTAGACATCGTTGAAAATGATTTTTGCTTTCAATACTGCAGTTAGATAAATGATTTGGTTTTCTTCCTTATTTTCTGCTATCCATTTCTTCCCTCCATCCTGAGATTCAAAAGAGCATATAAGAAAAATTCTCCATAACATGAAGAAACACTTTTACTGTGACTGATCGAATGTTATGCATACAGGACCAAACCCCCTCATACGTACCACTTTTCATGAGTTATTCCCCAAATCTTGTCTCATTCTTTCCCTTAAACCATCTTTTCCCCTCTATTGCATAATCATTATGGTCAACAACTCTTTGATCTATGTTCATTGATCTGTGAAACCGGACATGCTGAGTTCTTAATTTGTTGGAAATAAATTTCCCTATGGAGTCGCCAGTTTGTTGATGCCCAAAAGTGCAACATAGAGCATTTGCTTGCAAATGGTTGCAACACCTTATTATTTAATTATATTTAATAATATACTAATAGGTGGAACCCCTTGTGTGACTTGTGTGACTATGACAAAGAGATGACACTTATGCTTTATGTGCTTATGAGTTGGCTTAGATGAGCTCTAAAGTTTATTTGCTTTTAAATTCGTTGTCGAAATAATTGATCAAATGATGTTATGGGCAATATGATTAAAAAGGGAATGATGTTGTTTTTATATAGCGCTCACAAGTATTATTATGTTGCATTTAGTTTGAGGAAGGACATAAAATCCATGTTTAAGTTATATGTGTGATATGGCGATTTCATGCTAAAAGGATTGCGCACATTGTTTGAATTGGAAATCTAAAGGTTGAGACATGGTATCCCTAGCAAGTATTTGATATATGTCGCATTGGAGTTTTAAACAAGGGTTGACACATTTGTTAAGTTGGAGACTTAGGGAAATGGTGGTGTATTCGACTTGCATTAAATTGATTTGGAGTTAGTGGTTGATGTGCTGTATGTTAGCTTGCTCGTACTGGCTATGGATGAGTGTAGATACAACGTGCAATAAATGCACATCACTCTTACTATAACGTCCCCAACCACCCAACACGTCGAGCAATGCCACATAGGAACATATTACTGCTCTGATACCAATTTGTAACATCCCCAACCACCCAACACACCGGGAAATGCCATAGAGGAACATCTTACTGCTCTGATACCAATTTGTTTTAACACCCTCGACCACCTAGGATGTGCCATGCTATCTCATAGAAATAACAATTATCATCTGCCTATAAATATAACCATAGACAAACAACATATTCTGCTAATACATAGACTGATGTGGAAATAACAGTAAAATCATACATGCAATAGTCTAGACAAAATCATATATGTAACACCATATATAAATACATAGCATGTGAATGTAGAGGGGAAATGAATACTTATCTTCTAATTTAGATCCACCAACTGTGTGCAGACCTTCCACAAACCTCCCAGCCTTAGGCTACACTTCTCATCATGCTAAAAAAATGGGTCACCCCCAAGCTGGGACTAAGCTCCACCCACGGCAAGGGAATCCTAGACTAGGCCGAAGTTACATGAGACTGCACAGTGCAACTGGAAGGATTCTTTCCAAGAGCCTTCTTATGCCCACTACTCACAGACTCTCATTCCCTACATGTCTGTTCCACCCCGAGAATATGCACCTTCACTGTTCCACAATCCATCGACTGCTCCACTTCCTCTTTCAGGGTCTCAACAACAGGCTAGATCAGGAATTCTCAGAGCTCAGTAGCTGGTGCTGGACTCTCTCTAGGAGAAAATCGCTTCCCAACAAACTCTCTCACCTAGAGAGAGTTGCTCACAGGCTTGAAAACCCGCCTCTTCAACCATTGGCCCAACAACATGCTTCTTCGACCAACTTCAACTTAGTTCCAGCAAGGTGAGGACAACAACAAAGGTTTAATATATCTCAAGGAATGGAAGCAACCACAATTTGGTAAGGCACAACACGGTTTTGGAAAGTACATATATGCTGGGCTTCACAGGAAAACATAGATCGACTTCCCCAATTATTGGTTTCAGAGGTGTGTCCAAGATGCAGAGGTCCATGACAGAGGCCCGCCAAGTTAGGCGAAGGATGGGAGAATGGGGAGAAAACCCCCCCAACTAGATGACTCTCCAGCTTTAACTACATGCGCCCAGGTCGACACTTGTCTTCTTGGAGCTGCATGCACTCCATTTAACATTCGTTCCCTTTCCTAGAAACTTAGGATAAATGGGTTTATTTTTCCCCACTTTAATATTTTCATTTTTTCAGGAATATATTATAATATTCCCTTGGGTTAAGCCCTCTATATTAGCCTATAACACATAATCCTACCAACTTATCAACACTCGGCTCACCAACCTACAAACATCAGTACATTTCACAGGGGCTCGACTTAGGGTGTTGCAATCCCCTCCTCTTATTTTTGCACTGTCCTCAGTGCAACTCATTTACATAATATCAACAAGATTTTCAAAATCTCCAAAAAGATGTTGATACTCTACCCGCATAGCATCCTCATGCTCCCATGTCATGTCCTTTGGACCGTACCAGGTCCACTGGACCTTTGCAAGCCCTATGGCTCGATTCCGGAGCTGCTTTCTCTTCCTGTCCAATATGTGCACCAGATGCACTTGCAAGGCGCCTTCTTACTCCACCCGAATCACATTCCAATCAATCACATGATTAGGATCAGGTACATACTTATTGAGAAATGAAACATGAAATACATTATGAACAACCATGGATGCAGACAATGCAAGCATATAATCAATTAGTCCAATCATTTATAGGATTTCAAATGGTCCACAATATCTAGCTGCCAACTTGGAACAGTTTCCCAGCTTCAGGGAACTTCTGTTGGCATTTACTTTCAAGAAAACATGATCACCCACTTTAACTCCCTATGGTTTCTGTTCTTATCAGTGTAACTTTTCTTCCTGTCTTGGGCAACCTTCAAATTCTGCTTAATCTTCAGCATTTGCTCTTCCATTTCCTTAAGAAACTCTAGCCAAACCACTGCCCTATCAGCTGGGTTATCCCAACTTACTGGGGTGTTGCACTTTCTGCCATAAAGTGCTTCAAATGGGCTCATCTTCAATGATGTTTGATACCCAATGTTATAAGCAAATTCTACCAAGTGTAGATAATCCTCCCATTTAGATGGTTTGTCCATCACATACTTTCTTAACATATCTTCTATCACTTGGTTCACCGTCTCTATCTGCCCATCAGACTCGGGATGATAAGCAATGTTGAAGTTCAGATTTGTTCCGAACCCTTTGAATAACCCCTTCCATAACTTTGAGGTAAATTTCGGGTCTATGTCAGACACAATTGTCTTGGGTATGCCATGCAATCGTCCAGTTCCCTCGTATATATATCAACAACATTAGCTGCCTTGTGAGTAGTCTTCAATGGAATAAAATGGGCAACTTTAGTAAGCTTATCCACCACCACCATGATGGAATCATGTTGCTTATTTGTTCTGGGTAATCCTATGATGAAATCCATTGTCACCACTTCCCACTTCCACTCAGGAATGGGTAATGGCTATAGAAAACCAGCTGGGTGTCTATGCTCAACCTTTACCCTTTGACATTCTAAGCATTTAGCTATGTATTCAAAAATCTCCTGCTTCATGCTTGGACAATAATATTGGCTCTTGACTGTTGAAACTATTTTTTGATATCTTGTGTGTCCCGCATAAGGCACATTATGCATCTCTTTTAAAATCTCTCTTCTCAATTTCGGAGAATTGGGTACATAGACTCTGTTTCTGTACCGAAGGATTCCATCGATTCCCAATTCATAATCCTCAACCTTCTGTTGCATTTTACCTTGCTGCAATTTTGTTACTAATTCCATGTACTGCAAATTTGAATTTGCAGCCTCAGAGATTCTGCCTTGAAGATCCATCTGATACATGCTAATGGCTGTAGCATGCAGTTCATGCACTCTCCTGCTGAGTGCATCAACCACTTTGTTCTCCTTTCCTTTGATGTGCTTGATATCAAAGTCATACTCACAGAGGAATTCCAACCACCTACTCTGCCTAGCATTTAGAGTTGGTTGATCAAACATATACTTTAGACTATGATGGTCTGTCTTGAGTTCAAACCTCTTTCCCATGAGGTAATCTCTCCATTTCTTTAGAGCGTGTACAATGGCTGCCAACTCCAAAACATGAGTGGCATAGAGCCTTTCACGCTCTTTCAAATTTCTGGACTCATAACATATTACAAACCCATTCTGGTTGAGGACTCCTCCCAGTCCTTCCTTACATGCATCCGTGCAAAACACAAAATCCTCATTTGGATCTGAAATCTTAAGAAAGGAGCACTGGTTAACAACTGCTTCAATTGCTGGAAGCTTCTCTCAGATTCTTTTGTCCATTGAAATTTCTTCCCCTTCCTTTGCAAGGAGGTGATGGGATGAGCTATTCTTGAGAAACCTACAATGAACCTCCTGTAATAGCCAACTATACCCATGAAGGATCTAACTTCTGTCACATTCTTCAATGTTGACCATTCTATAATGGCTTCTATCTTCTTAGGATCCACGACTATCCCATCGTTTGAAATGATATGCCCCAAGTAGTGAATTCTGTTTTGATAAAATGAGCACTTGCTCAATTTGGCATACAACTGATGCTTTCTTAGCACCTGCAACACCATCTTCAAATGATGCTCGTGCTCTTCCTTGGCCTTTGCCCCCCTACCTCAACCATTATATTCTCTCTAAAAGATGGTTGTCCTTGAGGACTGTTTCTGAAAAAGAGTGGCTTGTTTCCCTTCTGCCTCTGCTCTTTCTTGAACTCTTCTTGTCCTCCCAAGCCTTTTGGAAAGTGGGATTTTCTCTTTGATGCTCATATAATCATTTTTCTCTCCTTATAGTTTCTTCCATAGTTTTAGGATCATCATACTGAATCTTGTCACTGATGGAAGATGGTAGTCCACTCAGATACCTTTGAATTTTGACAGTCTCATCTTTGATGAAAGGGACATGCTTCAACAATTCCAAAAACCTTCGTTCATCTTCATCAATGGTCATGCTACCCAATTTGAGCTCAAAGAACTCTTTCATCTTTCGGTCATAGTATCTCTTAGTTAAATATTTCTTTTCAAAGTGTTTCTTGAATTCCTTCCAAGTAACATTTTTCTCTTTAATGTGTTGCACCTGCACAAGTTGATTCCACCACATGGATGCCTTTCCTCTTAGTGGATACATTTCAATTTTTCCTTCTACATGAGAGGAGTAATTCTGCACTTGGAAATATTTCCTCATGCCAAGAAGCCATGTCTCAACATCTTCCTCCTTCTGGTGCTCTCCATCAAATGTAGGAGGTTTAATCTTGTTCATTTCACCCTTCAATTCATCCACTCTAGATCTCCTATGCTTTCTGGTAGGAGATGGGCTTGAACTACTGTGTGCCCTCCTCTTGGAGTGCCCTTGGGAGTGATGATGGTGTCTACCAACACTCCTTGATTTTATCTTCTCATCAGGGGACCTGTGACTTCCTGATTTACTCGAGTCACTCCCCATATCCAATTTATTTTCTATTCTTTCCAGGCTCTGTATCAACTTTATGTTGAATACTCCCTGTTGTTCCCTAGATTTCATGAGCTTTCTATTATCTACTCGGTGAGTCTGGACATCTTTCTGCAGCTTTTCAATGATTTTCATAATGTTTCCTTCCTTATCTATCTCTTCTTCATGCCCATTAGAGTTCGATCCTTCAACTCCTATATGGACATCCATTACTCTAACTTCATTTTCCGAACTGTAAGCACCTTGTGCCTTCCCCATTTCTCTGCACTATGTGACGATTCGGTTCGGTTCTGACAATCGTTAACTCTGCAAAATGTGCAATCAACCAAAATTTTGTCAGGCTATCAGACTTTAATAATTTTCCAGAATAAGCCAATCTAATTCAACAAAATAATATCAAATTCCATTTTCTGTAGGTCTTGGTCGGTCAAGAACCCCACGGGCTTCCATCTCTAAGCCTAGTTCTCTTATGAAACAAGATTTCGGCCACTAGCCCCTTTTCTTTGGCCCTTGGTTCGCATGTGACCACGACTGTGACCCAACACTTATGATTTGGGCGCTTATCTGGAGCCTTGAAACTTCGGGCTCTAGCTTCAAAGGTTTTCAAAGCACATCACAACAAATCTCTCGAAGTTCTGGATTGATGAACTTGCGAAGTAGGGTGGATCAACAATCCACGACTACCCAACATCCAATGACTGACACCCACTATGGAACTTCATGCATCTGAGCTCTGGGACTTTGGAGCTTCAGGACTTCGGAGGATTTCACATCTGCACACCCCCAACACCCCTGAACCGTTAATCTCTGAAAACTTCCATGTCACCTTTGGTGACGTCATTATGTCTCGTCACCTCGGTGTTACAAATTTTTTGAAAGTTCTTCCTTTCGTTCCCTTATGAACTATTCTTCCAGAGTGTCAAGTCTTTGAACTTCACAACTGGTGCCACGCGTCCACTGGGACCCACTGTTTCCGTACTTGAACTAAGATACTGAATATTCACATCAAACTTTATACTTTTCAAATTGCGGGGACATGGGTCGACGGTTTTGGAGTAACCCGTTGATTGTTTTGAAATTGTCCCCACGTTGACACATACCCCTTCTGGGAAACCGTGGTTTGAATTGCGGGACCACCTTGTAGAATTATCTTTCGCGCATCTTGGATCTCCGTAATGACTCCCGACCCTCGATCTTGATAGATCGTGACCAAAGTTAATGTGGGCCCGACCCAACTAACTCCTTCATCACACTTAACTACCTTGTGCCACCTCCAGGAGCACTACATGGTAGCACACATGAAGCCGACATGTGGCCCAATCAGGCGGGTGATAATGTCACATTCTAATTTCATTTCAATCTCACAATGGTTCTTAACTCTCTGACACGTGGCACACATCCCATGTTTCCACGTCATTTCGAGTGACGTCAACAGGCCATGTCACTTCGAGACTTCGGGCTTCGGGAGTCTTCACCTTAGCATACCCCGTTTCTCCCGAACGTCGAACTCCGAACTTTCTTACCTTTCGCTCTTGGCTTAACCCTATGGTTTTGATCTGTCCTTGGTCAAATCCAATGGTAAAAACTCGCCCCCCCCCACGGATCTACGATGTAGATCCTCTTCAGGACTTCGAGCTTTGACCCTTTTTTCTCTATCACACATAAACTTCACCGAAGTCGTGAAGTCCGAAGTACTTCGGGGTTAATCCTCATGCACCTTTATCCATATCTGATGGTTGTGAAGGATCCTCCTTCTCCCGAACAGATACCACGACCCAACTTCAAACCTTGTGGTTCCAAACCCACTGTTACTGGAATCTCTTTTCTCTGCAATTGTTCTTGAGCCGCTATACCTCCTGAGCTTCCAAACATGACCAAGGTGCTCTCTTGGCACTCTAGAATGCTCTTAAATTCAAATTTTTTCCTTTTAACAACAATTTGCTCTGATCTTTTGATTCCATAACCACTTATACGACCTAATTCAGGCTCAATGTCGAAAACTAGGCTCTGAACTTCAATTTTTTCCATTTCGACAACAATTTCCTTTCAAAACCTTCTCTTCAACTTCCACTTTCCTAGCCCATCCAGGCTCAGTGTTGAAACCGTGGCTCTGATACCAATTTGTAACATCCCCAACCACCCAACATGCTGAGAAACACCATAGAGGAACATATTACTACTCTGATACCAATTTGTAATGTCCCCAGCCACCCAACATGCCGAGAAACGCCATAGAGGAACATCTTACTGCTTTGATACCAATTTGTTTTAACACCCCCAGCCACCCAGGCCAGGCTATGCTATCTCATAGAAATAACAATTATCATCTGCCTATCAATATAACCATAGACAAACAACATATTCTGTTAATACACAGACTAATGTGGAAATAACAGTAAAATCATACATTTAATAATCCGAACAAAACCATAGATGTAACAACATATAAAAATACATAGCATGTGAATGAATAGGGGAAACAAATACTTATCTTTTAATTGAGATCCACCAATTGCGTACAGACCTTCCACGAACCTCCCAGCCTTAGACCACGCTGCTCATCACGCTCAACAATGGGTCACCCCTGAGATGGGACTAAGCTCCAGCCAGGGCAAGGGAATCCTATACTAGGCCGAGGTTATAGGAGATTGCACAGTGCAACTGGAAGGATTCTCTCCAAGAGCCTTCTTACGCCCACTACTCATGGACTCTCATTCCCCACATGCCTATTCCACCCCGAGAATATGCACCTTCACTTTTCCACAGTCCATCGGCTACTCCACTTCCCCTTTCAGGGTCTCGGCAACATGCCGAATCAAGAATTCTCAGAGCTCCATAGCTGGTGCTAGACTATCTCTAGGAGAAAATCACTTCCCAAAAAACTCTCTCACCTGGAGAGAGTTTCTCACAACCCTGACAACCTGCCTCTTCAACCATAGGCCTAACAACCCACTTCTTCGACCAACTTCAACTTAGTTCCAGCAAGGTGAGGACAACAACAAAGGTTCAATGTTGCTCAGGGAATGGCAACAACCACAATTCAGTAAGGCACAACACAGTTTTGGAAAGTACATATATGATGGGCTTCACAGGAAAACATAGGTTAGCTTCCCCAGTTACCGATTTCAGAGGTGCACCCAAGATGCAGAGGTCCACTATGGAGGCCCGACAAGTTAGGCGAAGGATGGGAGAATGGGCAGTAAACCCCCACAATGAGATGACTCTCCATCTTTAATTGCATGCGCCCAGGTCGACACCTGTCTTCCTGGAGCTGCAGCAGACCCCCACAATGAGATGACTCTCCAGCTTTAATTGCATGCACCCAGGTCGACACCTGTCTTCCTGGAGCTGCATGCACTCCATTTAGCATTCATTCCCTTTCCTAGGAACTTAGGATAACTGGGTTTATTTTTCCCCACTTCAATATTTTCATTTTTCAGGAATATATTATAATATTCCCTTGGGTTAAGCCCCTTAGATTATCCCCTCTTTCCTATCCTCTCAGTCCCATCCCTTTCCCTACCCGGTGAAGCTTCATCCCCCATCACTCTTTCTTCGTGGTCGGTCTACACATAACGATGTATATTTTTTATTAATGATATGCATAATTACATATACAAAAATTAGGCTTATTGGCCTTAACATCCAAGATCTTCGGCCTATAACACATAAGCCTACCAACTTATCAACACTTGGCTCACCAGCCTACAAACATCAGTACATTTCATAGGGGCTCGGCCTAGGGTATTACAATAACCCTCCTCGAGCCCGCCACCATATCCATTTTGCATTTGCTCTTGTTGGTTGTTGCTGCTCTGCTTTGTTTGACCGTGGAAGAGGTATACATGCTTGGTTGTTTCTCCTTAGAATTTTTACATAGGTATGGATTCCTTGTTGCTCCATCCATGAATATTTCTCTCTGCTCTTTAATTAAGTCAACAATTGGCTCTTGAGTTTGCTCACTGTCTGTGCATTTCCAAAGTTATGATATATGGAAATTTTGACTGTGTATGGATTGTTGGTTAAGTGTATGCATTGAAAAGTTGTGTGGATATCTCTTACTATTTATGGTATTCATGCTTTACTTGTGGGAAAGAATACGGTTGGGGAAACTCTCAGGCCTACCTTACCTCTGGTTTCATTTTTTGGATTTCTTCCCTAAGCGTATCACTGCTCCTTATCTGTGGGTTATATGGACACTTTGCCTGTCATTTAAGTTGGTTTTCCTGCCCATTGTGTCTGCGTCCGTGTAACAACTCTGTGAATATAAATGTGAAGTTTTGTAGAAGTATTAAGCTTCTCGTGCTCCTTTTGGCCAAACCCTCAATTTGGTTAGCTCGTCCTCCTCACCACATTACTCTTCACTATTGTGTATTGAACCCTGTGTATTGGAAATTATTGTGGAGGTGGCCAACCCATAATTTAATAAAGGCACTGTTCGTGCTCATTTTTGGTCATGGGTTTAGTTGATTATTTGATGTGCGAAGATGGAAGGAATGTTAAGCCCACTCATTTGTTTGGCAATACAGTCTATCCTGTGGAAATATTGGGGTGATGAAAACATTGCAAAATCATCGTTTAAGGGATACGACCTACTGTGTGTTCGATTTTGTATGAAATGAATATCTCTGTGGTTGAATTATATATGCGTTGAATGAGTTTTGTGAACCATAATGAAAGGGATTTTAGAAGCATTGTTATTTTAATTTTCAATTTTGAATTATGTTATACATAGGGATGCCTTTTGGGGCCACTTTGTGGAACCCTATGGCGATTTAAAATGTACTGGTGATTATATTGTAGACCACGGTCTGTCCATTCCTCGACTGTTGGTTGTGGTTATTGTGATTATTATGGTGTTGTGTCTCCTCGACTCTGTTATGCACAAGCTGTGTTATTATTGTTGAATGTTTATTAGGCAATAAATTATGAAATGGTTACTGTGCAATGCAATTTCTAAATGCAATGAGCAACCTTGAAGTGAAAACCCGGTTTTAGATCTTTGGAAACAGAGTGTTGAATTTCAATTTTGAAACAGTAAAGGGTTTTGAATTTAATTGACGTTGAAGATGGAATTGTTTGATATATTAGAACAATATCCATGGGAGTCCTTTCCATTATACCATTTTACGCAAAATACACTCCCCTCATTATCCCAATTACATTTTTTCACTCTGTCTTATGTTGTTACTCATTTTTAAGGAAAATTCTGTGTGGAAATAAAAGAAATGATGTTGAAGTTAATTGATGATTGGTATTTTGGGAGATGGTTCTATACATAGTTTGATTGATTTTTTGATTGCTTGGACAATACTCGTAATCTTTCCCCCTCCATGATATCACTTTACGCTAAATACAATCCCTCCATACTCCCAATGACCCTATCAATTCGTTGTTCGTATGGAAATTAATAAATGAGATTTTTATGGATGGATTGCATGCGTCATATAGTAAATAATAGAGCCAACTCTTGATTTATTTAAGTGGAGTTTCATGTATGGGTTATTAATAACTTTTCATGACTCGGTAAATATTGCTATAGGATGAGTTTTTTTAGCAGGGGCAGTAATGACTGAAATAATAGAGGCAGATGTAACTGGTAGCGAGGATATAAAAGGCCTTGATTTTCTATTCACTTCGATGTTGATCCACAAGAGTTAAACCAACTATTTCAAGCTAGGTTTTTCAATTTGGTTGGCCATGGTATATTGCATCCCCGACCTAACAAACCCCCATTTCAACCTCCTCAGAATTTTCCTGGCATTCCTTTTCCTCGACATGTGTCAATGTAGCCCAAAGTCCCCGCTAATGATGGTTGGTAAGAAATTGTCCATTAGCCCGTCTCTCACCATCGTGGTTGGCCCACTGTGTCATTGCCTCTACCACCACGATTTAATCCCAATGCTCAAATTGCTCATGTTATTTCGCCAGTACAATCCTCGCACGCCAACAAAAGATTAATTGTTGACTATTGTTATAAACCTTTAATAAATCTACGATGACAAAGGCTTATTTCTCTACTACATCTAGGGTCAATATTCGATGACATTTGTATAATAAGAATATATTCATATATTGTACTTATATTTCTTTAGTGGATTTTGTTGTAATAAGAAATCTCAATGCCAAGGATTACATCTAAAGAGAATGAAAGGACACTTGCTAATTTAAGGGCAACATTGGAGGCACAGGGTGATGGGAAATGTTATTTCATTTACAATCAATGCACGGGATTTAATAGAAGAAGACATGTAAGAAAAACAACTAAAATACATATCGTCCCATGGTAAGTTATTCATTATATATGTATTTTTATTGAGTGTATTTATAAATTTTTCTTTCATTTTTATATTTGTTGTATACACTAATTTTATTGATTGTTTGTAATTATGAATATAAATTCTCTTAGGTGTGTGGCGTCGAATAATGTTCCTAGTAGTAGTAGAAATACCATTGTACAAGTTGTGGAAGATGGCATGGATATTGAAGATCAAGTCAATCCTATGGAAGAATATGACACCAATAATATTGTTGATTTAGATGATGGTACAGATAGATTGATCTAGGGCATATTTGCTGCTATCGATGAGGACAAATTTGATGATATTCATGATGTACATCTTCTTGAGAAGGCACAACAACCCCTTTATGAAGGATCAGGAATAAATATTCTCCATGTTATAATATTGTTGGTGAACTTGAAGGTATTGAATGGTTTGTCAAACACTTGTCTCACACAGATCCTAAGGTACGCAATATAATTCGTCACATATTATACATAAAGGTCAATTTTTTTTTCTCTATTTTTAATGTCAATTAATGTGTAAATTAAGGATGCAATATTTATGATTACTATTATTTATATTAACTAGTTATTTTTTATGTTGTAGATTTTTAGGTGAATTTTTCTTACCACCGTCAAATAATTTACCTCGCACATACCGAGAGTTGTGTGCCATTATGAAAGATATTGGAATGTAGTATCATGTTATTGATGCATGTCTAAATGATCATATTATATACTATGGACAATATGCATCGAATACGAAATAAGCACAATGTCTAATCAGTAGATATTGAACTGATCAAGTAATAAAAAAGGTGTCTCACAAGGTTCTTCATCATATTCTGATAATTCCATGTTTGCAACGACTGTTCAGGGCCAAAGAATAACACAATTTATGGATTACCATTTACGACACATAAGTGAAAATGGTGTTCTTCGAATGCCTGTAGATGGTTATGCATTTAGGGACATCGAAGAAAGATGATTGATTTTTAAAGAAGAACCTC
>ML792687.1:121238-137941 GCA_009831015.1 Picea engelmannii
TGTCTTCCCTTCCCCCTCGCTCGAGTCCCTTTTATATCAAGGATATCCATCTGAATTTCCGAACGATCCATCGTCACCTCCCCGCATCAACTCTGCACTTTCATCTGCTGCAACTTCTCCCTCGCTTGTGGGACACGATGGCTCCCCTAGCTCTTAACGATATGTTGATCCTTGGCAATTGGATTCAATCCATCCTGTTTATCTCTCTCGCCTGGCTCCGCATCCCTCTCGGCTTTGGACAGATCTCCTCGCCTCCCTCTTCTCGACTCTTCCTCCCAGCTAGTTTCGACAACCTTTTGCACAGTGCCTGCTCGCCCCTTGCGCATTGCAAAATCATGCGATGAAGGTCCAGAGACCCTTACACATGCCCAATTTGCGTCACTAAAGACCTTTGCGAGCAATTCCAGGCCCTACGAACAGACTATAGGCGCATAGAAGAATGCTCAGGCTCGAGGCATCGTGAACTCCAACAAGAAACCCAAGTGATCTGTGAAAGTATGGTCGAAATGCAGACTCAGATACAACAATTGGAAATCATACACAACCAAGAATTGGCAATTGTCCTCAGGGGGGTTAACCGCAATACAAGGCAGATAGGAGCAGTCACCCAACGTTTGGGAAATCCTCAGCAACAAGCTCATTCTATAGGCACAGGCGAATCTTGTTTACCTTCAACCTTCCACTCTGTTGCTAGCAACGATCAACACGTCCCGATGGATCCAGGGTTCTCCGATTGTGCTTGGGCTGAGGACAATTAGGCTCAGCACCACGTGGAAACACACCAAGCAGAGGAGAATCAAGAAACACAACAGAACGATCCAAGCCAACCCTACATATAGCTTTGGTTTTTTATGAATTGTAAATTTATGTTGTCATTAAATAGTTTTATAGCCATTTTCACGTGGCAAAATTATTGCCTATACATAACAATGGCCAAATATCTCACCGGCATAGAAATAATTTTTTGTTTCTATGGTAATAGCAGAGGTGCATGCACCCTGCTGTTTGTATCTTTTTGGAATTCTGGTAGTTTTTTATATAATATAAATATACCCTTTCTGTTAAAAATAAATAAAAAGAGAGCACACAATGTTGGCAATGATTGTTCCATGTCTTTGTTTACAAAATTTGTTTGAACGTCGCATTTCATTTGTCTTATTTGTTGGATAATTTATTATATTTATATACAAGGTAGTAGTTATGTGTAGTTTCAACCAATTAGGCAAGTACCAAGTGAAAGATATAAATGTATATATTGAGCCTCTTGTCAACGAGATAATAAATTTATGGGCATGACATCTCTAGACCAATAGGGCAAAAAAATTTCAATTCCATGGAATACTTACATGGACAATTCATGATGCCCCAGGGCTAACACATTTTTGTGGTATGTAACATACTACTGCACTTTAAAAATATATAATTTTATGAAAATATGATGCATGTTTCTTAAATATTAATTCCTTGCTATATGAATAACACTGACATTAATCCATATCTTGCAGGTATTCAAACAAAGGGTAAATTTGCATATCCAATTTGTGGTCCTAGGATGAAATCTCGTCGTTCAAGAAGTTTAGGAAAGAATATGTTTGATGAGTATATGCACTTCTTCCCTAAGAACCATACGTATTGAACTGCAAAAAAAACATCTTTTCAATTTCAAAGAAGAGACTGGAATAAAACCACGAAGAATGACACCTTACCTATGAAAGTTGGAATATAATAGAAATCGTCAAGGTAAGAAATTAGTCTATGTATCATATATATTAGTGTTTTACAATTTTAATTTGTATTGAATTATTTTTATTGTATCTAACTATTATTGTTGTAATCTCATTTATTTTTCATAAATGTCGGCAAGGCATTAATGGGATTCCACGAGGAATGAAAAATTACCCTATACAATTTAGTAGGTTTCCCTACTATGAGCAACTACAAATAACTCATTTTTTTGATACAATGCATATTAGGAAGAATGCAACATAAACGTTGTGGAGAATCTTAGATGGAAGGAGTGACAAAGAAAAATTTGTCAAAATTTGTACTGACATTTAGGAAGCCAATCATGCAATGCAAAATGTGATTTATTCAAATAGCAATGTACACCAAAATAGTCTTCCATGGTTATTTACAGAACATGAAAACAATGTTGTAAAAGAGGTCATTCGGAAAATTAAATTTCCCATGGGATTTGCTTCATACATAAAGAATATCTTAACGAAGAAAGGTGAATTTGGTGCGGTGAAAACTCATGACTGGCATACCTTCATTAAGGTTATTATTTTGGTGGATTTCTATACTGGTAATACTTCATTTTTGTATTTCAATTTTGTTTTCTTTTCAAAAATATAATGATCCATTTTTTGTTACAATATGTTCTACCTCTATCTCTCCCTGACATCTTTTGCAACAATGTAAAACAAGTTATATATGATCTTGAAAAATACATGAGGTAAATGATGACTTATATGCAAAATCTGTGTTGTTGAACTTGACAACATTTGTTTTACTTGCAATGTATATACTTTGTTGTTGAAACCTATGATTTGCTTTGTATCATGTGCAGGTGGTTGCCATCTAAATAAATCCATAAATAAGATATAAAATATTGAAGGAGAGAAATTCCTTGGCTAATGTGTGAAACGAAAAAGTATCTATATTCGACATTTTTCAATGCACAAGAACACTACCTCATACACCAAGTTGAGGATATTGAAATGTGTGGACCTATACACACAAGGTCAATGTGGATGGTGGAGAGGCACTTGAAGTCATTGAAGGAATTTGTTAAACAAAGAGCATGTCCTTAGGGTTCTACGGTATGTCCTTAGGGCTATATGGTATATCAATCCTTGGTGTATATTAGTCAGTATCTTCCAAAATTAGCAACAAATATGAAGATTCCTCGGATTTGGGATGTCAATTCGATTAACAAATTTGAAGGGCAGGTCCTGATCGAGAAAGGTAGAATGAGGAAAGTAAAAGTGATCCGGATTTATGAGCGAAACGAAATGAAAACACAAATATATAATATTAACACAAATACATAGTGAATAATAATAGAGATACAATAAAACTTGACTTCTATTAAATAAGAAATATGCTGAAACTGTAAAATGCAGACTGAAACAAGCTTGCTAGAATGGTGGTAGCTTATCTGTGAGAAGAGATCTGACGACTATGCTCATTAGCAAGAAGATGAGTACAATGAGGCTCCAAAGGCCTTTTTAAATCAGACATGAATTCCAAAACCTTAGACATCCAAAATCCTAACCCTAGGAGATGAAATGCCAAAAGTCATGTGGGCCCCATTAGGGTAAGTTGGTACATCAACTTCCTGGGGTCATAACTTTTGCATACGATCTCCGTTTTAGGTGCACGATAGCCAATTGGAAAGGCCTGTCTGAGGAATACACATTAAACTGTCACACTCCTACTAAGTTTACAATGTGACTTTGGTGGGCCCAAAAAACGTTGTTTAGGGCCTCAAAGCAACCCTAGAAGTTTAGGACCCAAAAAGCTAGAAACAAACTGCCAAGATGAAAACTGAAACTGCCAAGATGAAATCTATATGTGATCCAGTTGGAATAGGTGGGTGGCCACCGATATCCACTTGGATCAATCCACCCCCCTTAGGAAGCAATGGTATCCATTGTGTTGAGTTCCCCCATCAAATGAGGAAATTTCTGTTGAATTTGGCCCTGGGTGAGCCACTTGCCTTGGTGCAAGAGCTTCCTTTCTTTGACAACACGATAAAACTGAAACTTCTGTTGGTTAGTGTCCATGACCTATGTTTCCACGATATGATCAATGGATGCATGTTCCATACAGTTAGGGTTGAGCTCTATCGATGTCAACTATTTTCCTACCTCTGAGGTGTCCAATAATGGTGGAAAGTATGGTTGAAGGAGGTCCACATTAAACACTAGGTGTAAGCCAAGGAAGGGGGGAATTTTGAGCTCAAAATAATTATCACCCACAATATTGGTGATGGTATAAGTGTTGGGTATGTGTTATATTCTTTGCATGACTAGCTATAGTTTTTGCTACGTTGTGCCTCGGGAAATGTGTCAAATTTTTACGTCGTTTTTTGTGTCACCTCGATTTTTGTGTCCATAGTTGGGCAGTTTTTCGACACATGGATTTTTGCTGATGGTTTTCTATTTCCGGTTAAGGAATTAGGGTTGTTGACTAATCCAGGTCATTGGATTGGGGTTTTAGATGTCGCTGGCTCCTATATGTATATTGTATTGTAAACAATGTATAATGTGTATGAATATAAAATATGTTGATTTTCCCGATTTGTGTTTCGAGGGGAAAAATATATGTGTAATGTGTGTATTTTCCATTGTATCTTTTCTATTCTTTTACTAAAAATCTATTTGTAGTAATATATTGTACAAGGTTAAAATGTACTTGCACTCGTTCGAAGAAGAGCTTGATAATGGCCTCTGATGTGATGCTCTTCTTGCAGGCGACCAAAATCACCATCTTGGAAAATCGATCAATAACCACAAAAACACAATCATTTCCCTGCTTGGTTGAAGGAAGGCCCGACATGTAGTCCATCAAGATGGATTCCCAGGGCCTGTCAGAAGTAGGCATAGGGGTGTACATGCCTTGCTTCTTAATGGTCGGTTTGGAAATGGTGTAGGCCGTGCAAGATCTGATATACTTGCTGACATCTTGTCGCAGTTTCGGCCAATAGAAATGTTGTTGCAACACTGCCACTATATTCTCTACGTCGAAGTGTCTTGGAACATGACTGTAATGAGCTTCCCAAATCAGCTTCGCTCGATCTCTTGATGGAACACAAAGATGGCCCATATGGCATAACAACTCATCCTGCAGATGAAAATAAGTGACAAATGTGTTTGTTCCTAGCATCTGGTAGGTAGTGGAGAATTCAGGATCTCGCTCATAGAGTTGGGGCAATCCAAAGGTATCATGTCCATAAGAGTGTAGCACCGTGGTTAGTGCAACAACTGTAGGTCGGCTGAGGCAGTTAGTGATGTGGTTGGTGCTCCCTATCTTATACTTGATGTTGAGATGGAACTGATGCAAGTTCATTGAACACTTCTGATGACGACCATTCTACAATTTGTCTTGTGTTTGCATGAACTACATAGGCTTATGATCAATGTGGATGACTATCTCCTTCTCGAGAATGTCATGCCTCCACTTGCGTCAGGATTGTACAATGGAGTACATTTCTTTGTCCTAAGTGGGGTACTTACATATAATATCTGATAATGTCTCACTATGATAGGCCACGAGATGTCCATGCTGAGTGAGAACTGCACCTACAACATAGTCTGAAGCATCTGTCTCAATCTCAAACGATTGCTGCAAGTCGGGTAATGAGAGCACAAACTTTTCTTCAAATCATCGAACACTTTCTGTTGCAAATGGCCCCACATAAATTTTTCCTTGCCACCACCCCTGGTCACTTGGCTAAGGGCCCATGCAATATGGGATAATCCCAACACGAACCTACGATAGAAATTGGCAAGGCCCGAGAAGCTCTGGAGCTCAGTGAGTGTGGTCAGGGCTGACCAATCACAGATGACCTGGATTTTGGCTAGATCGACATGCACTCCATGCGCATCAACAATGCATCCTAGGTATTGGACCATGTTCATTCCAAAGGAGCATTTTTCCAAATTTTCATATAGCTTATGTTGCTGCAGAGTGTGCAGAACCTATTGAATGTGTTGCAAGTGTTCTGCCCAATTCTTGTTGAAGATGAGGATGTCATCCAAATAAACTACCAAAAAAGAATTGGTGAAAGGCTGCAAGATATTGTGCATCATGCTCATGAAAGTTGTGGGGGAATTTGTCAATCCAAAGGGCATGACCAACCATTCAAAAATATGTTCTTTGGACATGAAGGTAGTCTTCCATACATCGGTATGCTCTATTGGGACCTGGTGGTAGTCGGAATTTTGATCAATCTTATTGAAGTATTTGGCCCCCTTGAGTTGGTCAAGGAGATCATCAATTCGGGGAATTGGGTATCGGTTCCTGATTGTGATTTTATTTAGGGTCCGATAATCAATGTAGAGTCGCCAGGACCTGTCTTTCTTCTACAGAAGCATGATTGGGTTTCCACAAGGTGACAAGCTTGGGTGGATGTGCCCCTTTTCAAGTAGCTCTTGGATCTGGTGCTTGATTTCCTCATTTTCTAATAGAGAGCAACAATAGATTGGCCCATTAGGTAGCGGTGTGCCGGGGGTCATATCAATTGAGTGCTTGACCTGACAATGTAAATTTACTTGAGTGGGTGAGGAGAAGATGTCTTTGTATTTTCCACGAGCTTATCCACTTGCTTCTGCTATATGGAGAGACATGTCGCAGAGGCCATGGATGTGGCTGCAACCTTCTGCTCACTCTGAGCGTGAATCACAAAGAAGACAAACTTCCCGGTCTGATAGATGATCGTCCTGCATTTCTTGGCAGGGATCAAGGAAATGGCGATAGATGGGACTACCTATGGCATCCTGTATATTTTCCTCTCCAAAGTAATAATAAAACTATGAGGCCTATACTCATATACACCATGATGTTTCCATAAATAAGGTTTGCTCAAAAGAACATCACAAACTTCAAGGGGGAGACATCACACAATATCTCATCTTTGAAGGGCTTGATCTCATAGACTAGGAGACATTGTTGGCTGACACTGAGATCACTCCCTTGGTGGAGCCATCTGATGGTGTACGACTGCAGGTGTGGTGATGTGGATAGAACCAACTGCTTGATGACCTCTGCTGAGATGAGGTTCTTCTGGCTACCTCTATCAATGATGAAGTGCAACAGAGTACCCTTCACCCACATTTGTGAATTAAATAGATGTTCACCTTCCTCCAGTTCATCGGGTTCATCGGGCTTGACCTAAGTGGTGGTAGCAACGGTGGCACTAGGTTCTGCATCAATGATCCATATCCATTTTTCTTGTTCCAACTCAGAGTTGGATCCTGTATCTGATTCAAAGGCTTTCACCTTAGCCACCAATGATTGCTTTGAGCGACATTCAATCGCCAACGATGTTATGCCAGGGGCTCTTATGGAAATCACACCATTTCCTAGTGTCTTTCTTTGTCTTCCCATTGTCCTTCTTTGTTTTCAGTTTGTACTAGTTGTCCCGAGGCTGCCCACCCTTGCTTTGCCCTTTGTTCTGCAGGTTGGGGCCACCTTTTTCTTTCTTATGCTGTGAGGGGTTTGCAGACCCAAACTATCGCGTCTTTTCTTTAAACTTCTGCTCTATTTTGATAGCGTATCGATAGGCCGCACCCAAGGATGAAATGTCTAGAAAATCCATTTATGTCTGGATGTATCTATGCAGACCGATGCAATACTTGAGCACTAGATGTTTCTTAGAGTCTTTGATACCCATCTTGGTGCGCAAGGTATGGAAGACATTGGGGAACTCTGGCACTATTTGGTCCCTTTCTTTCCGCAATGTGGTCCATCTTGTATATAAGTCGTCATAACTTCCAACAAGGTAGTATTGTTCCTTAATAACATCCCTGAAGGAACCCCAATTCGGTGTAACTACAAATAATGTAGATACATATGTTTCCTTTTTCTCACAGAAAGTCTCCCACCGATATTTGACATGGGGGACGACCTTGAGGAGTGCAACTGTAATCTTTTCTCTATCGAAAAAGTTGTGGACAAAAAAATACCCTTCTAGAAGGTTTAACCATTTATCTACAACATCCACATCTATTTGACCTTCAAATATAGGAATATCAAAATTGATATGTACCTTGAAGGGGGTGGCGCCTCCGCTTGAGGTAGATGTGTCGCTTGTCGGTAGTCATCGAGGGATTTGTGCAAAGTTGTCCATCATCTCGTTCCTTTATCGCTTGAGGGCTTCCTTGAGTAACATTATGAAAGGATCTCTTGTCCCATCGTTTTTATTTTCCCCTGCCATGGGAGGTTGTTTGGGCGTGCGAGAGTAGTTTTCCTAAAGAAAAACAATCTCAAGACCCAACTCTCTATACCATAACCTCATCAGGGACATGCACTAAAAACAACAAGAAGCAGACCGCTCTGATACCACTGATCCAGATTTATGAATGGAACGAAATGAAAACACAGATATGTAATACTAACACAAAGACACAATGAATAATAACAGAGATACAATAAAACTTGACTTCTATTAAATAAGAAATATGTTGAAACTGTGAAATGCAGACTGAAACAAGCTTGCTAGAATGGCGGCAACTTATCTCTAAGAAGAGATGTGACAACTGCACTCATTCACAAGAAGATGAGTACAATGAGGCTCCAAAGGAATTTTTACATCAAACACGAATGCCAAAACCCTAGACATCCAAAAACCTAACCCTAGGATATGAAGCACCAAAATTCATGTGGGCCCCGTTGGGGTAAGTTGGTAGATCAACTTCACGGGGTCGTAACTTTTGCATATGATCTACGTTTTAGGCGCACAATATCCCGTTGGAAAGGTCTATCCGAGGAATACACATTATGTCATCACACTCTAATTAGGTCAATAGTGTGACTGTGGCGGGCCCAAAAAACGTTGTTTAGGGCCTGAAAATGGCCCTGGAAGTTTAGGACTTGAAAAGCTAGAAAAAAATTGTTAAGATGAAATCTGTATGTGAGCCAATTGGAATAGGTGGGTGGCCACCAATATCTCCCTGGATCAAAAAGGTAATAAGATGGTAGATATCTATAATAATTTGCATTAATATTGATTTATTTCTATTTTGTACTTATTTAATTTTATTCAACTTCCATCATTTATTAATTTTTATTCTAATTAGTAATTTTTATTCTTTTTTCATACAAATGGTCGAGAGTGGGATGCACTATATGTATACATCGCAAACAATCTTGATTGGATGAAGGTATGGATAGATCGATTTATTACAATGTAATGGTATGTTAGCATGGGAAGGGGCGACTACATTACTTAAAGACACTCATCGTAATCAAGATATCAATCTTACTCAGAGGGAAATTGATTTAGCATATGGTTTAAAAGATAAACGAGCAAGCATATTATTCACCCACATCATGTTTCAATTTTTTCCCAATATATTAATCTACGTGGCATGTTTTTTTATTTTTAATTTATACTAAGTCTAAATATGTTTATTGATTAATAATGCATTTTTTATGTGTCGAGCATATTGTAGTTGACGCACCATAAGGCTATGTGGTGCAATGGTCGTAAATTTTACATCAAAAATTTGGATGACAAGAAGAAAACCTTTGATTGTGGGATAATTGTAGTCTTTCAGGTCACTAATGTTTCCTCTATAAGTGATAGACATCCAACAATATCTGAAAATAAATACTATGGGTATTTGGATGATATAATCAAGTGTGACTTTAAATCCTTCAAGTTAGTTCTGTTCGAGGTCAAATGGTATAGGTTACAGATGAATGAACGTGATCCTGATAGATTCACTGTTATTGAGCATGCCAATGGATTTACCATGGTTAATACAAGGACATTTGAGCCAGGTACAAAAACTTATGTTCTTCCAAGACAATGTGAGCAAGGATTTTATTCAGAGGTTCCATGTAAAGTAGGTTGGTCGTATGTTGTTAGATATGATGCAAGAGGAAGGCCTGTGAAGTATAATGTACCAGAAGAAGATGATATTGAAGTAGAAGAAGATGTAGATGAGCATGAGGTAGATGTACTGTCAGATGAATAAGTAAAAGAAGTTGAGCTAGATGTAGATGACAATGTTCTTGATGATTATATTGACAATGATATTATCGAAAATGACATTGATGACAATGTTGATATGACCAATCCTTTCAACATCAATTCTAAACCATATGATATAGATGTAGAGTTGGATGAAGAAGAAGATGATTAATGATATTAAAGAAATGTTGAAATGTAAGAGGTATGTGATTATATCTTCTATATGATTTATTCTCTTTAAAGTATTTAGTTATATGGGTTAATCGTTGTCGTTGTCGTCATCATTTTCATCATCATAATCGTCGTTGTTTTCATCGTTGTCATTGTCATCGTATTCGTCATCATTATCATTGTTGTCATCATCATCATCATCATTATCATTGTTGTCATCATCATCATCATCATCGTTGTCATTGTCATTGTCATCACCATAATCAACATTGTTATCATCATCGTCATCGTCATCATTGTCGCCGTCATTTTCGTTATCATCATTGTCATTTTCATCATCGTTGTCATCATTGTCATTTTCCCAGTCGTCATCATCATCATTGTCATTGTCATCTTCATTTTCATTTCCATTGTCATGATCATCATCATATCATCATCGTCGTGATCGTTGTCATCATTGTCGTCCTCATCATCGTTGTCACTACCATAATAAACAATGTCAATGCTCCACTCCTCATCAACACCATCATCATAATCATTGTCATTTTCATCGCAGTCGTCATCGTTGTCATCACAATTTTCATCATTCCTATCATTGTCATCGTCATCATCTTCATCGTCATTGTCGTTTTCGTCATTGTCATCACCATAATCAACATTGTCATCGTCATATCATCATCGTCGTGTTATTGTCATTGTCATCATCATCATCGTCATCGTCGTTGTTGTGTTATTGTCATTGTCATCATCATCATCGTAAGTATCATCATCATCTTCATCATCGTCATTGTCACAGTCATCATCATCATCATCGTCATCGTCATCAAGTTTGAGAGGGATTATAGGGAATACCATAAATATGGATTAGAGATTATGGGATGGGGATCATAGGTATTATGTGTTAGGATTTATTGGTTTTATATGTTAAAATAAGGTTTAAGAAAATATGATTAATATGGTTTATGGGTTTGGGATTATAAGTCTTACAAATTAGGGGTTTTTGGGTGGTTATGGGTTAGAGTTATGATGGTTGCAAGTTTGATGTTAAAGAAGTTAGGGTTATAAGGGTCATTGGTTATAAGGTTTATGGCATTGGGTTATATGGGAAATAAATTATATTAGAGATTAATTTTAATATTAGGGTTATGGGTAATATTAAGGGTTATATAAGTTGGGTTCCAAAAAAGATTTTTAGGTGTTATAAGATATATGGTTTAGAGGAGTTCAAATATTTTAAGGCTTGAGTATTATAAGGATTAAGAATATTTAGCGATGTGAAAATATAGGGGGTGAGGGTTATATGGATTATAAGGATTAATTATTATTTGTGTTAGACATTTTATAGCTTATGGATTAAAAATATTATATGGGTTTTATGGGTTAGGGTTTATAGAGGTTAAGGGTTAGGGGTTATGAGTTGTATGGGTTAGAGGCAATAGAGATTATAAATAAGGGTTACAAAGATCAAGGGATGTGATTTATTGGAATTAGGGGTTATAGCTGGGAATAGGTGATATTGATATAAAGTATAAAGGTTATAAAAGTTTTAAGGGGTGGTTTTTAGAGGTTATTAAGGAATATATATGGGTTAGGTGTTAAGGTTATAAATTTTAGGTACTAGTATTTATGAGGGAAAACTTATGTATTAGCGATTATGGTTAGGGATTATAGGCATTATGAGTGGTGAGCATCATAAGGTTTATTTTTTAGGAGTTATAGGGGTTAAGTATTGTAGGTTTTAGGGGTGATAGGTTATAGGGGTCAAAACTATGTGAGTTATATATGTTATAAGAAGTAAGGGTTTGTTAGTTAACATTTGAAATAGTTAGGTGTTAGGGATTGTAATGGTTAATGTTTAGGGGATGTATTGGTTAGAATTTATGGTTTAAATTTATTATATAGATTAGGGGATATGAGATTAATGATTATAATTTTTAGGGATTGTGCAGGGTGATAAGTTATAGGTTTGATGGTGATAAGTTTTATAGGGTTAATGAATATAAGTGTCAGGGCTAATTGGTAGGTTCCATATCTAGGTTATAATGAAGGAAGGAGATGACTTACCAGAGATCAATATGATATCCTTCAGTAGACAGAATCTTAAACCTAGAAGGAAGAAGATATCTCAGCAGGAGCTACAAGATCCTTCAGATAAAGTCGACTACCATGTCCCACGCCCAAAGGAGAGTTCTGCGTATTTGGCTGCACCAGTCGTGACATCGACGTTCTTGTGGCCATCTACTTTTGAAATAGGCCCTACGATGCAGTTACTTTCAGATGTGACCCCAGGTGGCCTCATTGATTACAGTTACGTACCTCCACCCGAATCTTTGGAGGATTCGATTAGGTGTTATATAATATATAGTTATAATTTATATAATATAGAGTTTTATATACTTGGGGTGGCATGTGTTGGAGGGAGTATTTTTTATCCTAGAGGAAATATTGACACTCTTTACTCTTAGGGATTGGGAGCTACTTCAAACAAAACAAATGAAGCTTATGCTCTTTTCTAGGGGATAAGACTAGCAAGAGAAAGGAATATTAACAATCTGTCAGCTTTCAGAGATTCAATAATTGTAACCAGAGCAGTCATAGAATGAACTCAAACTGGAACAAACTTATTTAATGGGATAATAATTCAAGTTGTTGCACTCAGTCAATAATTTGAATAATTCCACCTGTATCATGTCAAACGATACTTAAATACCATAGTTGATCATCTTTCCAAAGAGGACACTAGGCTAAGCAAAGGAGAAATCATGATAAATGGGGTGGGAAGGGACCAAGCCTTGCCCTAAATCCCTCCCCCCTTTCATTTTTTGTGTCCCCGAGTTGGCAGATGGTGGTTCTTGGGGATTGACCTCTCCTCTTGCACATATGGGGATTAATTTCCTCGATGTATCAATATTCTCATTTGTGTGGAAAAATAGTTTTATGAAGGGTTCGATGGCCTCATCTATGGAGGTTTTCCTTGTGTCGCCCTATCTTGAACTTGTTGTTCATACTGCTCGGGTTTCAACAGAGATTTATGCTTAGGGATTGCTTGCGTGTTGCAGTAGGTTCATGCTCTACGGGCCTTTCTTTTCTCCCTTTAAGCAGTTGGTTTCTATGTGCACTACATGTGGAAAAGGATTATTGCAAGATGAGTTACACCCTGCTTGTTTTGATCAACTGGGAAATGAGCGACCTCTGTGTTTTTTCTTCACCACGAATGCTATTGGAGAGGTCTTAATATGCATCTTGGTATCTGGTGATGAATTGGGTAAATGCCATGGTTTCTTAATTTTTTTTGTCCCAACCATGGTTTTTCATTATCTATTATTTGGGGTCGGGACCTAGTTTTGTGTGGACCTGGTGTTTTTCATAGAAGGATTCTGCATCCTCTTCCCATGGAGCCCTCTAGGAATGACCTCAAGCAAGTGATAATAAGGAGTGAAGAGTTTGCTCACGTAAACAGTTCATCCCTCCACCACCTTTCAAGCAGATTCGAGGACTTCAAGTAGGCCTTGGCCAATCTCACCATATCCAGAAATGAAGAAACAAAAATGGCTCTTCAAAACTTGAACATGCGTATGGATGGAGTGGAGTTAGAGATACAGTATATCAAAGCTCAACTCAATGCTTAGCCTATGGAAATGACTTTCAATGTTCAATGGGATTAGCACTCCAAAGTTGATGGAGCCAATAGTGATGCAATAACTAGTGGTCGAGGTATTATTCCCATCGAGACAGAAGAAGAAACTCCTGATATTATGGAATCTTTCTCTTCTAACTAATGTATGTTTTTTTAAAGTTCTCTAGTGTCTATGCATCTACTGTAAGGATCTAATAAGATCAGATGAGCCTATAAATAGTCTTATCAGACACATTTTCCCTCTTATTATAGATCTACAAATTTTTGATAGGCTGGAAGCCTTCTTTTGTAAGCTTTTGTCGTTGTTGCTTTAACACAACCTCTTTTGACACAAAATTAAGAATGTGGTGATCTGAACCTTCCTCATTTTTCTAGGGAACTATATTCAATAATAATCTCCTCACAATCATCAAATTCTTTTCAAAAATGATAAAAGGTGCTTTCTATCAAAATTACGCTTTCCTTAAAAAAGTTATTTTATCCTTTAGTTACTTGCTAAATGGATTGATTGTTTTTCACACAAATCACCTCAAGCCAAAATATAGATGGGTTTACTATGACAAACCCCCTCATGCATGAACAATCAACTCATAATACCTAGATATCATGTGTATGTGTCACATGGGATGCATTTTGTCATAAGATAAGCATAGGAAAAGTGGAAACCTTTAAAGATCTGCAACAATGTACCAATATGGACAAGGTACTCATGAACTGTTGATGCAAAATCCACTGCCAATGTGTCTAGGAACTATTAATGATGAATCCACTACTAATGAATAATAACTAACCATGTCCTTTTAACGCTTTTTGTTGTTGTAGTGGATCCCCTTTTAGTGCATCATCGTACACGTCGTGCTACTAGAAGTAGTACAATGATTGAGATGACGCATCGTCATCCAACACTAGAAGAGGGCCCAATAACTGAAGGGGATCAAGATGAATGTAATGATAATTTACTCATGAATTATATAAAAAATAAGAAACATAAAAAATAAGTGATTGTATATATTCCGAGGACAAAATTTATTAATATAAATTATTTGTTATACATTTTTTTTTGTTTTTCTACCTTCTTATGCATGAACCTTATATCTTTTGTATGCATGTACCTTCTTTCTTTCATTTACCTTTAATTCTTGTTTTGGTACTTGTTATGCATGATGGGAATTGAGAGTGATGCAAGTTAGGGGGGAGGGGCCAAACGAGTTCCACCTTCACGTGGTTGGCCTTGTTTTGTACGAAATAAATTATTCTCGAAACCAAGAGGAGCTCATTCATGAGACATTCCCCTTTAGTATTTCTAGAGAGTCATACATGTTAAATTAGTATTCAGTCATAAAATGTTTTGTTCTCTTTGACAAATGCAACCTCATACATGTTTAGTTATTATCAAGTCATATAACCTTTTATTGTCTTTGACAAATGTAAGTTTGAAGGGAATCCACCTCCACAATCCACAACCATTTCCAACAAGGTATAAATCATTTGCTTCTCTTTCCTCATGAAGTTTTCCTTCATTGCCTTGTATACTTAAATTCAAAATCCAAGGACAGATAATGGTGGAAACAACTATTATTCATTTAATAATATTTTTTTTAGAGATTATTGAATGTAAGTTGATGTGGCATATTATGTTCTCCCTTAACTTTTTTGTTTTCCAATGTTCAATGTTCATAAAAACCTATTCAGAGCACTTGGCAATATAGAATGTTGATTGGAGTTAGCGATTGAGTCAATGAACATCGACAATAATATTGATAAATCAGATGGCGCGAAAAAAGTTAGTTCCATACCTATACATATGCAAGATTTTGGGAGATACACTTTTCGCATTTGTACCTCACCATTTGTTATATTCCTTAGACCATGTGTAGTATACCTAGGGAGGTACCCAATGGGAATGTGGTTATATATTATTAGTGGAGGTCATTCAATGTAAACTCGACTAGGTCCACTATATTATTAAATAAGGCCCACTATGGTAGTTAGATATATTATGTGAACATAATAAATGTAAGAGGAATTCTTAGAAGGTTCCACTTATAGAAGGTTCCTCCTCAAGAATGTTCTTAGGTGGTTGGTATCACTATATAAAGGGGTTTAATCAATGTAAAGAAAATGAAGAATAAGAATAGGAAAATTTTGTATTTGGAGCGTGTAGCTCACTAGGAGGTTTTTGTTAATATTATGGTAGCTTCGGGAGGTATGAACCTCTATTGTGACCTATGATGAGACTAGAATCCTTCGGAAGGAAGAAAAGAATTGAAGGAAACCCTAGACAAGTTGTCGGCTGAACAAATATATTTATATTGAATTTATTGATGCCCAAAAGGAGAAGTCGACCCCAGTTAGACTGGCCAGTCCACTATAAATACAGGGCGCCAGTTTCATTATTTCACATCTCAGCAGTTGCAGTGAGAGCAAAATCTGCGCAGGCAGCAGCAGTTTGGTGCGCAAGTTTTTGGGCGAGCTGGGAAAGTGGTGCGCTAGCTTCTGGGTGGGATCATCTGTTCAATTTAGTTTCTATTCTCTTGCTTGGTGCATTTAGCCTCTATTGGCTATTGATTGTAGCCAGGATTCTCTTCTCGGTCAAAGTCAAGGTGCTCGAAGGGTGGCTTCGGCCTGTGGTTGGGTGACGAGGGTATCGTCAATGGTTAAACGAGCACAATCCTCTATATTCTAACAGGTTATGGGCCCACACCCCTTCAGTCAGCCTAAAACATTGGAAGGAAACATAACCGCTAGGTATTGAGCTCATTGAGGAACTGCCGCTAGGGTTACTAGCAGGAGCAACTTCTAAAGAACTGCAGCTAGGGTTACTAGCAGTAGCAGTTGCAAAAACCCTAATTCTCAGATCCGGCACCTTGTGATGGAGCATCTTGCTCAAGGAGAAGATATTCAGATGTACCCTAACTCAATGCACCTATTGACTTTCTTAGAAGAGAGAAATGACGAAGTTGAAGTTTTGGATCAAGGCATGACCAGTTATCAGTCAACCGAAGACATGTGCAAAACAATCAGTCTCTTACATTACTCAACACTTACTGGGACAATTGAAGACAATATGTGGATAATCGACAGTGGAGCTTCTAGGCACATGACGGGAGATCAAGCTAGACTCTCAGATCTAAATGAGAGAAAGACATCGTACAAAGTGGAGCTTGGAGACAAAAGCACCTACCCCGTCGA
>ML792687.1:138682-154131 GCA_009831015.1 Picea engelmannii
ACAAACAAGAAGATCAAGACATTAAGAATGGATAATGGAGGAGAATACACCTCGAAGGAGTTCGTTGCATTCTGCAAATCAGCAGGGATTAGGAGGGAGCTAACTGTTCCTCATAATCCTCAACAAAACGGTGTAGCAGAAAGAAAGAACAGGTCCATCGAAGAAACAATAAAAGCCTTATTGAGCGATCAAGATCTATCCATGTTTCTATGGGGAGAAGTAGCAATGACGCAATATACGTATAGAACAAAATCCCTCATCGCATATTGAAAGACATGACACCAGAAGAAGCATTCTCAGGTAAGAAACCTAATGTAGAAAACTTAAGAATATTTGGATGTCAAGTTTATTCTCATATTCCCAAAGATAAAAGAAATAAACTAGAACCCTCGGGAAAGAAAGGGATATTCGTAGGATATAGTGATTCATCCAAAGCCTACAGAATATATATTCCATATCAACACATGATAGAAGTAAGCAGAGACGTAACATTCAATGAAAGAATGGCCTTCATAAAATCTATTGAAGAAACTATAGAAGAAGAAGAAATTGAAGAAAATACAGAAGGTGAAAATAACGAAAATGATCAACCTGATCATCCTATGGAGATATGTGAGAACACTGATCCAGATAATATACCAAAGAACAAGAAACAACCAGCTTGTCTTGAAGCCACCTTACAAGACGCAGAAAGAATCAAGGTTCCAGAAGGAACATCCAGGAAGACTAAAAGACCGAAAAGATTCTCAAGTTATGCATCATACATGACAAAGCTTCTAGATGAAGAACCTACTACATTTGAAGAAGCAGTTTAAAAGGGACAATGGAAAGAAGCTATGGAAGAAGAATATCAATCCATTATGAAAAATGAAGTATGGGAAATTGTACCCAGACCTAAAGAGAAATCAATTGTAACCTCAAAATGGGTATACAAGATCAAACATGCAGCAGACGGAAGCGTGGATAAATATAAGGAAAGATTCGTGGCCAGAGGGTTCTCCCAGAAGGAGGGAGAAGACTATGATGAAACCTTTTCTCTAGTGGCAAGGTATACCTCCATCAGAGCTATCATATCTCTTACTGCTTCCATGGGATGGAATCTACACCAGATGGATGTAAAGACAACATTTCTCAACAGAGCTATTGAAGAAGAAGTATATATTGAACAACCTCAAGGATTTGAGGTACATTCTAGAGACACTCATGTTTGCAGATTGAAGAAAGATCTATATGGACTCAAGCAAGCTCCAAGGTCTTGGTACGCCAAAATGGACAACTATCTTACTAGACTTGGCTTCTTTAAGAGTCATGCAGATCCAAACCTTTACTACAAAGTCGTGGACAATGCACCTGTAATTCTACTATTATATGTTGATGATCTATTCATAACAGGTGAAGAATCTCTAATCATCTAGCGCAAGAAGGATTTAGCCTCTGAATTTGATATGAAGGATCTAGGTCTCATGCACTATTACTTGGGACTCGAAGTATGGCAGAAGTGTGGTGAAGTATTCCTTGGACAAGGAAAATACGCAATAAAGATCCTTTAGAAGTTTGGAATGATGGACTGTAAGTCCATGGACACTCCTATGAATGCGGATATAAGAAAAGTAAAAATCCCAGATTCCGATCCAGTAGATCCATCTCTATATCGACAGCTAATTGGATCGTTGATGTATTTGGTAAATACTCGACCAGATATTTGGTTTGCTGTAAATACATTAAGTCAGTTCCAGATGGAACCTAGACAAGAGCATTGGATAGCTGCAAAGCATGTCCTAAGATATATTCATGGGACAATAAACTATGGATTAAGATATACCGCATCCAATGATATCCAACTTCATGGATTCACAGACTCTGATTGGGCAGGAAGTGCAGAAGACAGAAAGAGTACTTCAGGTATGTGTTTCAGCTTGGGCTCCGCTATGATATCTTGGAGCAGCAGGAAGAAAAAGTTTGTCGCACTTAGTACAACAGAAGCAGAGTATATGGCAGCTTGTGAAGCATGCATAGAAGCAATATGGCTAAGGAAGCTAATATCCGATTTATTTGATCAGACTCCAGAATCGACCACAATATATTGTGATAATCATAGTTGTATAAGATTATCCGAGCATCCAGTGTTTCATGAAAGGTCAAAGCACATTGAGATCAAATACTACTTTATCCGAGATAAAGTCCAGGAAGGAGAGGTAAAGCTCGAGTATATCCCCACTGATGAGCAGACAACAGATATCTTGACAAAACCTCTTTCCAGAATCAAGTTTGCATATTTCCAAGAGAAGATGGGGGTCGTGGAAATAACTCCCTTAGCTCAAAGGGAAGATTCTCCAGGATAGAGAAGGTACGCAAACATTTATTTTGTGATTGAAATAGCTCTCCAGTTAGGAGGGAGCATTGAAAATGTTATTTATCTTTGTAATTTAAAAATATAGTCCAGATTGGACAGATGCTTTCCTGTTCGAAAAGTGGATTGAGATTTCTGACGGACAATGACTTCCCATTGTAGTTAACATGGGAGGCAGACTGATTTCTGATGTATCATAGAAAATGACTTCCCATTATGGGGAGTGGTCTAGGACAATCATTCTTCTTGGTAGTCACTCTGAGTAGTGGTCAAGTAGAATGGTCCGCCTCGCTGGGCAGTCATTCTTTCGAAGTTCACAGTTGTGAGCAGTTTCGAAGAATCGTCCATTTTGGAGGTTGATGTAGGACAAACATTCCTCAAGGGCAGACTCATTCTCTCCAGGTTACACTTTGTTTAGTGTTGGAGGAATGGCCCAGGGTGGGGAATGGTCCGGACAGTTATTCCTCGAGGGAAGACTCATTCTCTCCAGGTTACACTTTGTTTAGTGTCGGAAGAATGACCCAGGGTGGGGAGTAGTCCAGGCTCAACAATCAGGGACAGTTATTCCTCGAGGGTAGACTCATTCTCTCCAGGTTACACTTTGTTTAGTGTCGGAAGAATGGCCCAGGGTGGGGAGTAGTCCAGGACAGTCATTCCTTAGGGCAGACTCATTCCCTCCAGGTTACACTTTGTTTAGTGTCAGAGGAATGGCCCAGAGTAAGGAATGGTCCAAACATTTCTCGAGGGCAAACTCATTCTCTCCAGGTTACACTTTGTTTAGTGTCGGAAGAATGGCCCAGGGTGGGAAATGGTCTAGGTTCAGAAATCAGAAACAATCCTTCTTCCTTGGTTGAGAAGAATGGGGAAGATAGCCCATTATTGATATTCTATATTGAGGGCAGACATTCTTTTAGACCTCACAGATGTGAGTGAAAGATTGGCCCAGATGATTATTATTGACATTTTATACTGAGGGCAGACACTCTTTTAGATCTCACAGACGTGAGTGAAATATTGGCCCAGATGATTCGGTTATTGTCATAACATTGTTTCCATGCAGATTGCTATTAGATATTTGTTATGAATAATGAATGACAGTAGATATGCTACTGTTTGTGATTGTGTTTCACAAGTTTGAGTAGTTGTGTACTATCGGAATAGACACATGTGTGTTCTATTAATTGATATTGTACCAGTTGTCATAGGAGATTATCCAGTCGGATAATAATGACAGGTGCTTGTGGTGCTACCAGTTGAATGGTCTGTTGTGCTCAAGACCATACCTCCCTAGCTAGGAGGGAGTGTTAATATTATGGTAGCTTCAGGAGGTATGAACCTCTATTGTGACCTATGACGAGACTAGAATCCTCCGAAAGGAAGCAAAGAATTGAAGGAAACCCTAGACAAGTTGTCGGCTGAACAAATATATTTATATTGAATTTATTGATGCCTAGAAGGAGAAGTCGGCCCTAGTTAGACTAGCCAGTCCACTATAAATACAGGGTGCCAGTTTCATTATTTCACATCTCAGCAGTTACAGTGAGAGCAAAATCTGCGCAGGCAGCAACAGTTTGGTGCACAAGTTTCTGGGAGAGCTGGGAAAGTGGTGCGCTAGCTTCTGGGTGGGATCATCTATCCAGTTTAGTTTCTATTCTCTTGCTTGGTGCATTTAGCCTCTCTTGGCTATTGATTGCAGCCAGGATTCTCTTCTTAGTCAAAGTCAAGGTGCTCGGAGGGTGGCTTCGGCCTGTGGTTCGGTGACGAGGGTATCGTCAATGGTTAAACAAGCACAATCCTCTATATTCTAACGGTTTCCCTCTCGAAGAGGCAAGTGAACATGAGAGGATCCCTTCCATGATAAGATCCATTGTATAATGTTACCCTACCCTAAGGGTTTGATATAATAAAGTGGGTTTTTCTATATTGTCTCTGAATATTTGTAGTGATTTTATTATTCAAGTCTTTGGTACTTAACAATCGGTATCTAAGCACTTTCTTCGGCTACAAAAAAGAGCAATTTTTTTTTTCTATTTTTGCAGATTTTTTCAAGAAGAAAAAGAGGGTCGCGACACTCCAGACAATTCTTGTAGATTTTTATATGGAATTTTCATAAAATTGTTGTATATATGAGTTACTCTCGAAAAAAAAAACAATTTAAAAAAACAAATCGTCTGAAACGGAGTCTGAGAAGTGAAGTTATCATCATTTTAAAATCTATTATTTTTCATAGTTTTTTCACTAACGATTGCGTGATTTTGTTGATTTTTGTAGCACATGGGGCCAAATTTGCCCCCAAAAATTATAGCTCTGAGTTACTCTCACAATTTCACCCAATTTCAAAAAATAAATTGTCCAAATCGAAGCTCCGGAAGTGAAGATATCGTTGATTTAAAATCAAACATTTTTTAGGTTTTTCGTGACGACGACGGTACCGCAGAGATCATAAGTTTTGACAAGGTACTCAGATTGCTTCCAAATCAATGCCATTGGATAGATAATTTTTAGAGATTTCTTCTGGTATATTATATGCAATGTTTCCAATGGATATTCAATTTCAACTCCTCATGGATCTGCAACGAAAAGTGGAAGCCCTCCATGCCAAATTTCAAAATATGGAAGGAACATTTCAATATTTTGGAGAGATTAGACTTGCAAAGCATGAAAGATATATTAGGGATATCATGTATATTCACATAAAATGAGAATATAATCAAGAAATATATTCTTGGTATGCTTATGAGGATGATTGTGAAGATTGGTATATGGATAATTGTCATTTTCTGGGATGACAACCACTTTCATATTTTATTTGATGACTCTACTCCACCTTCTGTAGACATCAATGTGACAAATCAAGAGCCAATAATGTCATATACCTACGAAGGTAATATGGGGTACCTAGGGAGGTACCCAGTGTGAATGTGGTTAAGTATTATTAATGGATGCCATTCAATGTAAGGTGGACTAAGTCCACTATATTATTAAATAAGGCCCACTATGGTAGTTAGATATATTAATATGAACATAATAAATGTGAGAAGACTTTCTAGAAGATTTATTCTCTAGAATGTTCGTAGGAGATAGAGAGTGTTATATAAAGAAGTGTAAGCAATTTATTGGAGAAGAATGAAGTATATTGTTATTGTAGCAAACAAATATTATTTAAGGAGTGCATTCCTTCCATAAGGAATAATATATGGTGTTACCCTACCTCAAGGGTTTTGTCTATTTCTTGTGTTCAATATTTGGTGAATGGTTTGGATTATTTTTATTGAGATTAAGGGTTATTTCTGAAGTTATATTTGTAGATGTATTTAGGTACTTAACATTTGGTATCAGAGCTCTTTCCTTGGCCAAATAAAGGAAGAATTGTTTGGTTCTTTTTGTAGATTTTTTAAAGGGAAAAAAGTGGACGACGCACTTCAGACTCATGTCTTTGCTTAGATTTTTAGAAACAAATTGGATATTTGAATTCCTCTTGAAAAAATACCCAATTTCAATATTTTTTTTTGTCTGAAATGGAGTTTGGGAAGTGAAGTTATCAACATTTTAAATTCGACAAATTTTTAGGGGTTTTCCAGAAAAACCCACGCGATTTGCACAATAAGTTATTTTTAAAACCCTCATTTCATTGAAGATTTCTTCCAAGAAAGATGTTTTTTACTTGAAAAGATGATGGTCCTAGTATTGAAGAATTCCTAAAGGCCCACAAGTTAGAATGAAAAGAGAAGTGGAAACATTCGTTATTCTTTTATTTCTGTGAAGATGCTAGCACATGGTGGAAATCATTGAACCATGCCAAGATGATGGGAATTTCTGATGAAGAAATGGAAAAAACAATTTTAGATAGGTGGTGTCATGTTGGAAAAATAGATAAAGAGATCACCCAGGGGTTTATTTTCATGTGGCAACTCTATATTACAGGTTCATGGTTGTATTCATAAAGACAATGTCATTGTTTCTATTAACCCTAGTTGTCAATTTTTTTTTATCAATGCGAATTTGTCTAAAAGGTTGCGAGTACCTGCAAAGAATATTCAAAGCACATAGGTTGAGGGTAAAAATATTAAAGTCTTTAAATATTTGAAGATTACCATGGATAAATATGTGTTGCATTTATATTTTTATGTTATAGATATGGATGGTGTGGATATTGTTTTGGGATATCCTTGGATAGAATTAGTGGGTACAATTAATATTAATGTGCAAAATAAGTTTTTGAAGTTGTGGTACAAGAAAAAGGAAATCACATTGCAGGATGTGTCTCTTAATAAGAAAGAAGGTCCCATGGAGGAAAGCAAAGAAGTTATTGTAGAGTTTGAAGTTGAATTAGAGGCAGAGACTATAGAATGAGATGAAGTAAAGACACATGAAGGAAACAATAAATAAGCCAAGAAGATCATTGACTCAAAGGAACATCGTATTGCAGAATTGAAGAAAAAAACATTGATTCCTATAGTTGTTGTATATCATCATCCACACCATATAGAGAAACAACAGTCATCAAGGTAGGGGTGTGAGCATCAACATACTTATGCATTAGTATGGAACCAGAAAGGAAACCAATCAAGAGGCGTATTGAGGAATACCCGCTATGAAGGACGATATCGGGATAGAGAAACAATCTCATGGCCCCACATACATGATAAGGATCAAGATCACGATGGAAAGGAAATAGTTGGACTTAATGTTTGTCTTCCATTAGGATGGATGGATGGTCATACTTGGTACCAGCTGGCTACATTTATTATTCAGTCATATTGTATTATTTCTTCTCATGTTTTAAGGATGAAACATGTTAAGGGGGATGTAATGCAGTATACCTAGGGAGGTAATATGGGGTACCTAGGGAGGTACCCAATGGGAATGTGGTTATGTATTATTAGTGGAGGTCACTCAATATAGGGTGGACTAAGTCCACTATATTATTAAATAAGGCCCACTATGGTAGTTAGATATATTAATATGAACATAAGAAAATGCGAGAAGCATTTCTAGAAGATTCTTTCTCTAGAATGTTCATAGGAGATAGAGAGTGTTATATAAAGAAGTGTAAGAAATGTATTGGAGTAGAATGAATAATATTTTTATTCTAGCAAGAAAGTATTGCTTGAGGAGTGCATTGATTCCATAAGGAGTAATATATGGTGTTACCCTACCTCAAGGGTTTCAAGTTTATTTCTTATGTTCAATCTTTGGTGAATGGTTTGGATTATTCTTGTTGAGATTAAGGGTTATTTCTAAAGTTATATTTGCATATCTATTCAGGTACTTAACACCATGATGTATTATGCCCTTCAAGTAACAAAGAACATGTGATGCAGTGACCAAATGAATTTACCTTGGCTCAACCATATACTATCTCATAGTGTTCACTAAAAAACATTACTCAAGTCTACTAGTAACCAAATATATCAAAGATTCAATCAACTGTCTATACAACAAAGGATTAAAATTGAAGTCAACATGCAACTTTAGATTTGGTACCATAGGAGTAGCTAAGGGATTACAATCCATTATCTAAAATCCCTTCAAAATCTCATATGCATACTTACCCTATCCGAGGAACACCTCATTTGGACTATGTGACACCTCTAGACCCAAGAAATAATGCACAAGTCCAATGTCCTTCATGTAAACTTCTCATTCCAACTGTATCTTGAACCTTGCAATGAGCTTCTCTAAACTCCCTATAAGTCTCAGGTCATATAAATACATTAGGTCATATTCCTTGACAATTCCTAATTTAATCACTACCAAAAAATATCATGTGAGAAAGGTCATGAGAGAAGTGTATGTGATAATACAAACATGAAACTGTCTTGGAATATTTTTTAGGATGTCGGAGTAGGAGGTAGACTATATGGTGGATCTATCATTAATTCCAATTCCTTTCCTTGCATTTTTGGGTTTTGCAAGTAAATAAACCTTGATTTCGATTCATGTGTAGACATTTCGATGCTCCAACACATGATCAATACTGATGTAGAAATCCGGTTGTTGCAACACATCACGATGTTGCAACACCTTTGATGAGTTTTCTAATTACCTTTTGATTAACTGGAAATATAACCATAACACTTGTAACTTTAATTTGTCAACTCAGGGATTCATATAGTTACTTGTGAACTATCATGCACTATATATGTCAGGGAAAATTATTCACTTTACTCTCCTAATGATGCAGTTGCAACAAATATTTATGACTACAAAACTCAATCTGTAATACACTTTTGACAAAGTCACCAACTTCTAGCAAGCTTAGAAAACAAATCGACAGTCTAGGCTATGGAAAATTAAATCAAGCTTAATCTAATTCAACTGACCTGGAAGCACACCATGTTGTAACCCCAGTTGAATGTAATTGAAATTTGTAACTAACTAATTCAATCAGACTGGAAGCACACTGTGTTGTGGCCCCGATCTGAATATGCCATGAGTTGAATTTTACTCTAAGTATAGAAAGAAAACACACTTCAACCGAGATCCAAATCTAGATGGTGACTATGTCAAGGGATATCCTCTTGCTTTAATCATGTAATTATTTAATAAAATAATTCTACATACGATAATGATTAAGATCAGACCATTCACAATATTCAATATCTAAACAACACAACTAATTAGGACAAGAGGTATGAAGCTGCTAAAAACATAGTAATACAATATAGTGATGTAGCATAACATAAACATATACATAAGAATTTTGAAAGAGCAATCAATTTGTAGAAAGAAAACCTATACTTACAGTACAACAATACATGAATAAGGAGGGGGCCCTACCTCCTTAGGCGAGGTACTGATTAAAACCTTCAATCACGCACTAAGCTTCAGATGATCATTTACATGAAAAATAGAGCATGAGAATCAGAATAACAACTTTATTACTTATGGGAAACAAAGTTCACGATTACATTATCTGATGCCCCTTTTTCAAATCAAGTTGGGCCTTTATAAATTTTACATTGTTCTTTCTTTAGCAATAAAGTGTTGAGGACAGGCATGAGGATCTGTGATCCTCAGGTCATTCTCTACTTCATTCGAAACCTTGAATAAGTTAGACATGATGATGTCCTTCATGAGCCAACATCTTCCTTAAGTAGCAGAATCTTGTTGGAGCGATTGCCTCTACCTTAGACTGACAATTTCCAGTTGTCTGCTTGTCATTTCCTCTTTTTTCCTTTTTCTTGTGTTTCTCGGGATGAAGGGCTGGTGATGACTTTCAATAATATGGTTGTCACATCTAGCAAGTTTCAAACAAAATCCTTGGTGTCATGTTACAACACCAATAATTAAATACCATCATTGTCGTGTTGTAGCCATTGGGAGTTGTGTTATATAAGTAGCGATGGAATTGATTTGTAACAATGAGGGATTGTGTGTCAACAACTAGGTATTGTGTTGCAACAATGTAAGATCATGTTGTGAAAATTAGGAACTGTGTCGCAACAATGTAACATCGTGTTACAACAATTAGGAATTATGTTGCAACAACTTCCTTCCTATGCCTGTGACATACCTTTTGTAACAATATCTCAACACATTCATTAGTAAGCATAAAAAGGTCATCTTTACCCCTATTTAGACTAGTAAAATCATCTAAAATGACATAAGTTTTGGTGAATGAACCCGGGGTAAAAATATGTCATTATACTCAAGATCTAGCTAGGATAATGGAAAAAGGTAGTGCAAGAAAGTAAAATAAGGGTGTGAAAAAAGGTGGTATTTTGGATGCCCATCATCTCCCCCAACCAAAATCGTTGCATGTCCTCATGCAACTACTCTGATCAATATGAATCTGAAAGGGAAGCAACAAAATGAAGATCGTCAATGCTAAAATATTTATGTCTAGCTTCATATGTCAAGTAATACCCTCCATTCTTTTCAATGTCATGCCAATAACGTTGCTCCTTTGTCTGTCCCAACTGTTAGTCTTGTTGATACTCAGGGGAAGGCATCCAAATCATTGGGTATCAGAATCTCATCCCTATCCAACGATTTCCACATGCCTTCATGCAATGGACATATCTACATACTTGTTTCAAAGCCACTGTGAAATTATGGAAATTGAAGGCATCCATTTTCCTTATCTCTACGGTTTCATGTTCCCATATTTGTCTCCTTCCCTGCAGAGCATCTTGCATAAAAAATTTGACGTGTTCTACACATTCACAGATGGATTCTTTTTTGTTATTGACCATGAAGGTTGCATTCTCCCGAGAGTTAACCCATGCATAATGTGATATTAGAATGATCTTTGGCTTATGGAACTCTCCTCTTACCTAGAGGTTGCAACCTTGATTCTTCTGAGAAATAAACATATCACTCTTCTACTGGGCTTGGTTTCTCATAAATGATGTGAATTCTCGTAACTGGATGTCTCCAAAAAAAGGATTTGGGTTCCATTATGGCTCAAAATCCAAGATGATGTTATGCTGGTAAAGTACACACAACAAGTTTTTATCTTCTTTGTTGCTCTCGTAATATACCTGCAAGAAGGTCTCTGAAAAGGTCAACTTATAGGGTTTTCATGCTGCCAATGTTTTAAACTGGAACATAAAGTATCTCTCCTTCATGAATACTGAATAAAATAGAGAGGGTTCTTTACAAGTGAGGATGGATCCCTAAAGGGAGCTCATCTTCCCTTTCTCTTCCTCCAAGAGTCTCACTTGGGCTTGTAGCTCAAAGGCATTCTTGGTATCTTTCTTCCATGATTCCTATTTACATATATGAATTCACAATTGCTCAACCCATCTCTACCTAAGGTTGTAGATGGCATGTATGCATTCTTCTAGGGGGATTGTTCCTTCTTCATAAGTATTGACCAGGCTTTTCCATTTATCCAATTGGGCTCTTATCTAAACGTCACCCTCAATGTATGTTTGGACTCCAACATCTTCCAAAAGGTTTATGTCTGGGTTTCTTCATTGACCTGCTCAAGAGGCATTACCTCTTTTGCCTGTTCTCCATGGTCCTCACTCAAAGCTAACTCAATTTTAGTTTTAACATTCACTTGCTCGGGAGGCAAGACCTCTTATGTTTGGTTTTCTTGGTCCTCCATCAGGGTTGGTTCAGTTTGAGTCCCAACATCTTCTCCATGCTTCTCATAGACCTGGTCACTGAGTCCAACCACTTGGGCAAGACAATCGAGGCATGACTAGTCCTTTTGTAGTTCAACTCTCAATGTTATCACTTCCTTTTTCAATCTTTGATTAATTTTCCTTAAATTGAGGTTCTATTGTGTAAGGACATTATATAATGGCCTAAATATGTTACCTGGAATAGTTTTCTTCCTCTTATGATTTGGATTCCTCCTTTTAAGTGTTTCAATAGGCCCTTGTTTTACATTATTCGTTGGCCCTTGTGTTGTAGCCAAATTCTTGTCCTCTCCTTGTGTTGCAATAGAATCCTCGCTTTGGCCTTGTGCTGCGACAAAGTATGTATTTTCTCTTGCTGGTTCTTGTGTTTCAACAGGGGATTTTTCCTCAGGAGGTTCTTCCTCAATTGGTTTTATTCCCCATGTTAGTTCTTGTGTTTCAACAGGGGATAGATATTCCCTTTTTTTTTCCTGTGTGGTAGCAGGTGCTTCTTTCTCTTTGTCTCTTGTGGATCCTACTTCTCCTGCTGGTTCTTGTGTGTCAGCAGGGATGTCTATTTCCTTCATTGGTTCTCCTACTCTTGTTGGTTCTTGTGTGTCAACAAGGATGTTCATTTTATATGAGGAGTGTGTCCTCCTCTTCCTTGTAACATGAACCTCATGTATCATTTACACTCTTCTCTTCTGTGTAGGTCGACCTGTCCTCTTGGGGAGTGTGCTACCTATGAACTCAATTTGGCAGTCATGGGAGGAATCCTGGTCTTTTTCCTCCCCCTCTAAAGGTTGTCTTGGGCATGTTCTCTGTGTTGTAACTTCTCTCATTTCTTCCTCTGGTGTTGCAAGCTTCTCTTTAGCTGGAGGAGGGATACCCACAAAATCCTCCCATGCATGGTTTTCTTGCTCCAATGTGTGTTTTGCGAGGAGATTAATGAGGTCGCGATGAGAGAGGAAATTACGTGGCCAATTATCCCTTTGTACATGGTGATCCATTTGCTGTAAAACTTTATAAAGGAAAAAATGAATGTTAACTAACCTTTGGCACCACAAGTGGCTCAACAGCTTCAGGTGATACCAGGAGAAGATTCCATAGCGCCCCTCGCATGTGAGATATTTTTGGATATGGTATGAAACCTTTTCCCAAAGTGGGGTCAAGGAGTTTCTAGCAAACCCATTCCCTTTATTTTTCATTTCTTCTCCATACTACATGAATTCTTCCTTCACGGCGGGCAATGTTAATTTTGGGTAAAACTACCATTCTCCATCCTGTGGCAACCCTGTTACTGCACTGATTTCCCATTAATCCATCGTAATTGGCAACCCTCAGGCCCGAGCCCTATCATCCTCTAGAATGCGTATGAACTCTAAAGCATTGTCTTCATTGAATCCCTATAATCTTTTGATATATACTATCCATCCCACGACCTGTAAAATTCTCCATACTTTATCATCATCACAAAGAAATCCTGTGTCTGGATCATGGCAAATGATAGATCCACCCATTGTTTTCCAGCATAATTATTCTATCAGAGTTCATGACTTCCACTGGTAGGTTAAAGAGGTCCTCCAACATTCTAGTGGGGGAAATAACAGAAGGTTTGGCTTCACACCTTTTGGAAATGGCAAGTTGGTGAAGGCAGGAGAAGTTCGAGGTGGAATTATTACAGCTTGTAATTGAGTGGGCATGGAAGTGGTGAGGTGGTGGTGTTGTACGATTTCATATCGTGGGATTGGTGGTCAGACATGTCGGTAGTATGCATTTTAAATTTCATTAGTGTGTAAAGATGGTAATTCGTGGGAAATTATTTATGGCGCATGGATGGGTGGTTAGATCGATTAACTCAACTCAACGTCAATTAAATGATCTGCAACATGTAAAAATGGGGCATGTACCTTTTCATTGCTTACCTAATGTACCATATATCTGGTTCACGTGGGTTGGCATCCTGTCATGAGGTGGCTTGTTGCACTAGCATCTCAAGTCATGTCCTTGGTGGTGGCACTAATGATCAGTCGTCCCGGTGTTGTGTTCTTTGCACAGAGTACCACCACATTGCCAAGTGTCACTATGTAGGGAGATGTTGTAGCATCGTAAGTGTCTGGGGTGTTGGAGCACCCAACCCCTTTCTTAAATATTCTCCAAATGTTGCAGCAATTGGATTTATGCATCAGTTTTTCGTGTTGTGACATAGCGATGCGTTGCAGCAACTGGATTTCTGGGTCAGTTATGATCGTGTTCTATCATTGTGATGTGTTGCAACAACTGGATTTCTGTGTCAGTTATGATCATGTTGCAACATAATGATGTGTTGTGACAACTGGATTTCTACGTCAGTTATGATCATGTTGTAACATCGCAATATGTTGTAAAAATTGTATTTTCGCGTCAGTTATGATTGTATTGCAACAACTGGATTTCTGTGTCAGTTATGATCATGTTGCAACATCGTGATGTGTTGTGACAACTGTATTTATGCATCGATTATGATTGTGTTGCAGTAACTGGATTTCTGTGTCAGTTATGATCGTGTTGCATCATCGCAATGTGTTGCAACAACTCGATTTTTGCGTCAGTTATGATCGTGTTGCAACATCGCGATGTGTTGCAACAATTGGATTTCTAAAATAAAATGTGGTGACTTCTCCTTAAAACTTACAAAATGAAATAGTTGTTTTTCTATGTGCTTACAAGTTCAAAAGTTTCTCTTCTTTCTATATATTATATATAATATATAATATATAAAACCACAAGAAAACTTAACCGACAACCTATTACCTTCATGCCACCTGCGCGCAAGAGACCATTTGACGCCAAGAGTATCGAGGGAAATTCAACCATATGACACCGAGAGTATTAATGTTTTTTAATTAATGAAAATTATGTCGGAATTTCGACGAACTTCTAGGAGTTCGTCGATAGTCGACTAGGTGTTCGTCGACATTAGGATTAGAAGTTTGTTGACAATACAACAAGTACGTCATTACCTTGTCTCTCTTGTGACACACTTGGGTCAAAGTATGTCAGTCGTTCTATTAGCATATGACGAGCCTATGATGAAGCATAGTTGATCTTACGATGACAATGACTTTGAACTATGGTCGATTGTGCTCCAAGTTCATTGTATGTTAGTCGTTCTTCTGATATGCTAGTGATGAAACATAGTCAGTCATATGATGAACCTATGTTGACAAAGACTTTGGATAGTGGTCGATTGTGCTCCAAGTTCATCGCAAGTGGGTCGTTAATCTGATGAAATGGCGATGGAGATTGGTCACTCATACGACGAATCTATGATGACAATGGCTATGGGCATTGGTCGATTATGGTCCATGTTCGTCGTAGGTTGGTTGCGCTTATGATGAACTTGTGACAAAAACTAATTGTATTTGTTACGAACGTTTGTCGATTGTATGACAAAAAAATTCGTTTGTCATGCAATGGCAGAGTGTTTTGTCGAACGTATGACAAAACCATAGTTTGTCGCAAGTATGACATTTGTGACACGCTGAAAAATGGGTTGTAGGCTTCGTCTTCCTTGTGATGTTTTTGTGACAAACCGACCTTGGTAAATTTTCGGAAAATGAGTTCGATGTACTAGTGATACCAACTCTCAAAGCACTCAACCATAGATGATTTATTCCATTTATCCTCAACATTCACCCCATTCATAGCTTGAAGAACATCATTCCGAACTTTTTTTTAGAAAGAGCAATGAACAAAAAGATGGTGAACTGATTAATTGTTTACCTTACATAAAATTACACCAATTAGGACCTTGGTAGCTTTTTTTTTAACCATTATCCTAGATGTAAAAATCTTGTTTGCCAAGGGAAGCCAAAAATAATTTCTTGTCTTTAAAGGGTTCTCCAATTCCTAAACATCCTTCCACCAATAGACACGTGTGTGTGTAATTTTCCAACTGATAAATTTTATGGGCTATACTACAACCTACCCATCATTTTTTCCTTATAGAGGTGCTCCCTTTAATTGTTTTCTTCTTATAA
>ML792687.1:154178-170120 GCA_009831015.1 Picea engelmannii
ATATATATATATATATATATATATATATATATATATATATATATATAACACGTGGTAAGGAGGACTGGAGGTGGCTTGTCTCCAGGGTTGAGCACCGGGTTACTTTTTGGTGTAATAGATGTATTTCATAAGGAGTTTGACTTGTCCTGATAAAGTATGTCATTGAAACTATTCTTGTTTCCTGGCACACCTTTGCTCATATTTTGAAGGGAAATATGGAATATATATATACATGTACGTACATGTACACACACATGTGGTAAGGAGGACTAGAGGTGGGTTCTCTCTAGGGTTGAACAGTGTGTTACTTTTTGGTGTAATAGATGGATTTCACGAGGAGGTCGACTTGTCCTGATAAAATCTGTCATTGAAGCTATTCTTGTTTTTTGTCACACCTTAGCTCATATTCTGAAGGGAATTCTGGTAAAAAATAGGAAGTGTTGTGCAAACTGTCTTTGGAGAGGGTGCACAAAATACATGGGCCTACGTCTTGCTCATTGGAAACTTATTGCTACCCCTGAGTAATTAGGGGGTTGGGGATTAAGGGACATATTCTCTTTTGGCCATTCCTTAGTAGCTAAATCATTATGGCAAATGATGACCAAGGATAGCCTTTGGAGCAGGACACTTACACACATATACATTGCACCAAATTAATTATTGGATTGGATCAGGTCTCAAAGGAAGAATATACAAAATATTTTCAATAAGTGGTGTTGGAGTTACTTCACACACACCTAGGATTTATTTTTCCTAAGGTTATTCCTTGTTTATTAGTCAAAATTATTCATTATCCAGTCTCCTATATTTTAGGGGAGAATATTCCACCTGGAGAATATTCTCTTTCAATTGACACTTCAGTTTGACTAGTTGAGTTGAGTTTAGATGTTGAATTGGTTTTGTCACCATGCAACATTGGGATCATCACCAACTCACTACTCTTTGTTCACTTAGTTAACTGAAGACTAGTTGACTAGTTAACTCAGCTATGTGGCAGTTCACTCCTGTAACTGCCCGAGAGACTAGACTAGGTGGCAGTTTACTTTTGTAACTGCTGATATGTGTCTAGATCAATCTAGACCACCACTATGGCTCATTAGTTACTCATGTATACTATATCTATTGCAAATTATTCACTCTTTATGTGTGGAAAACGATTAATGAGAATTCTTCCATTCTTTCTCTCCTTCTTCTTCTTTCTCCAATTCTCTTTGCAAATGTGTGTATTATTGTTTAGCTAGATCTATTCTATGCAGGTTCAACACATTTACATGGTATCTGAGCCGACGGACTGCTAAGCAAAAGCTACACCAAATTATTTTTTGCAAGTACAAAAGATTGAAAACAACAAAAAGATGGATTATTCACCAAAAATACTTCTCACGCCTCATAACTATTTGGAATGGAAGCCAAAAATTCTGCTTATGCTCAGATGCAAAGGCTTGTACCAAATAACTATGGCAATGGAAGTAGAGCCTGATTTTGTCGATGAGAAAATGACTTTCTCAATAGACGAGATATGGCCATAGGATGTATCCTCTATTTTATTTCTCCCGAAATTCTCCATCAAGTATATGATGACTCACAAGAATTCACTCCAAATGATTTATGGAGAATATTGGAGGTTTTATTTGGGAATAAAGAATATTGTGAAGATTGCATGCAGAGGATTGGAAAGATAGAGAATGTAGAAAATCCATTGGAAGATAAATCATCTCAGTTTGAAGAGCCTTCTACAAAAGTATTTGCAGAAATTTGTATTCCAATAATTGAAGATGATGTCTACTCCATTTCAGATTTGTTTTCTTAAATTCATGTGGAATATATATGGCATGCATCTCAGGAGTCACATGCAAACACTTTTCCATGCGCAATGCATGCATCTTATGAGACAAAAAGAGAGCCGCGCACATCAGACTTCAGTATGATATTTTATGTGCCAAATTAGCAGAAAAAATTGGATATTTGAATTCCTCTCGGGAAAATATCCAATTTCAAAAAAAAATTCGTCCGAAACGGAGTCCGGAAAGTGAAGTTATGATCGTTTTAAAATCAACAAAATTTCAGCATTTTTCTAGAAACGACCGCACGGTTTTCAAAATTTCATCCAAAATTTATTTAGATATTATTCATTACACGAAGATAAAGTGGATATGTGTGGAAATATCAATGATACATATACTTCATCAGATCCGTGCACACATCTACATCTTCAACAAAATATTCAAAGAGCACAAACTTGCACAGTTGCGAGGTCTTCTTGGAGTGAAGGACATGGTTACTTAACAACTGCCTTTTGTTTCTTATCATTTTTTATTTTATGCATTGTAATTTGAGGGGGGGGGTTTGTTCCCATGAGGTTTTCCCTCTTTCCTCGTTTAGTTCAGTGTATCTTCTGTATTTGGGTACCTAACATGGCCTCGTAGTCGGGGCCCATTCTTTATTTTCACTATAGTGATGTTCAGGGGGGGTGTTGGAGTTACTTCACACACACCTAGGATTTATTTTTCCTAAGGTTATTCCTTGTTTATTAGTCATAATTATTCATTATCCAATCTCCTATATTTTAGGGGAGAATATTCCACCTGGAGAATATTCTCTTTCAGTTGACACTTCAGTTTGACTAGTTGAGTTGAGTTTAGATGTTGCATTGGTTTTGTCACCATGCAACATTGGGATCATCACCAACTCACTACTCTTTGTTCACTCAGTTAATTGAAGACTAGTTGGCTAGTTAACTCAGCTAGGTGGCAGTTCACTCCCGTAACTGCCTGAGTGACTAGACTAGGTGGCAGTTTACTCTTGTAACTGCTGGTGTGTGTCCAGATCAATCTAGACCACCACTATGGCTCATTAGTTACTCATGTATCCTATATCTATTGTAAATTATTCACTCTTTATGTGTGGAAAATGGTTAATGATAATTCTTCCATTCTTTCTCTCCTTCTTCTTCTTTCTCCAATTCTCTCTGCAAATGTGTGTATTATTGTTTAGCTAGATCTATTATGTGCAGGTTCAACACATTTACAAGTGGAAAACTCTATCCTTGGATTTCCTGGTGATTGGGAACTACCTATCTTGGAGGGTTGGTAATGGGAAACTAATGAGGATTGGCTCATATGCAATTCTTGAATGTGGTCAAAGGGTATTTCTGCCAGAAGATATCATAACTCACTTACGGGAACTAGGCGTCTGTACCTTGGATAATATAGGGAAGTCATAAGCCGAAACCATATAGATACAAGGATGGAAATGTGCCCAGGAGATAAGCTTGGGTGAAGAATAAGGACATATTTGGGAGAGTTTTGTGGAAGAGCTCAGTGGATCTCACATTAGATTAAAGGAGAATCTTGATGAACTTAGCTAGGTTGGGGAAAAAAATGGGAGGTGAATATTCAATCAAATCATGATATTTATCACTATAGGATCCTCTAGAGGGTGAAGAGGAATGGTGGTGGAGTAAACTCTAGAAGGTGATATCTCCCCCAAGTGCATTATATTGATGTGGTTGATCTTGAAGAGCGAGGTATTAACTTGGGATCATTTACAACATAGATTCAACATAATTGGGCCCAGAAAATGAGGAAACAAACTCACATCTATTTTTGTATTGCTCCTTTTCTATGTGAGTTTGGAAAGAAGTGGGAGACTCCCTAGGATTACAAAATCTATGGAGGAAGGAGAATATTAATGAAAACCTCAAAGAGTGGTTTGATAGGAGGGATTTGAAGAAAATTCGAGCAATTCCCTTGCTTGTAAACTGGCGCTTATGGCTGGCCATAAATTCAAGCATTTTTTTATGATGTACAAACTCTAACTTTCCAGGTTTCTACCTAGACTTTAACTTTACTCCCCAGCTTCCAGCCCAATGAAAAAATTTAGAAGGACTAGATAGGTGGAAGCATTGGTTGTGGACAAAACAAGCTCATCGAGTTTCTTTGATGGGACTAGTCAAGTTTTGGGAACTGTTTGTCGTATTGGATATGTACTTTATCTCTCAGAGACTCACTATTTTTCGGGAAGGGCCAATATTGGTCTAGTCTCCAATAAATACGGGGAACTTAAGGCTTTATTGGTTCTATTGAAATCAACTTATAATAAAGGTATTGCACGTCTACAACTTTGTAGAGATTCAACTTTCACGATCAATTGGATGAATGATGTTGTGCAAATAAATAACCTTGGTCTATCCAATTTGGCCTCACATTTGAAAGAACACGTTGGACAATTTCATTCAATCACCTTCACACACATCTTTCAGGAATTTAATGAACAAGCTGACAAGTTATATAAGGAAGGTATTGCCAGTGCTCAGTTTGCAAGTCATTGACGATGAACATCACGAGGCAACAATACTTAATACAAGGTATTGCCCTATTTTTTAGTTTTAAATGAGTCCGAGGGAAGTATAAGAGTGTTTTGTTGACTATTGGGAACCTTTTGAATTTTGTTAGTAAAAAAGTGTTAGTGGGTTGGAAAGGCATTGTATTATGTTAGACAAAACATTGAAACAATTTTTTTCTGGTAATAGTTAAAAGAATGATGCTTTGGAATCCCAAGTGGTTGTGGGATGGAGTGTTATCCTCCCCACCCAATTTCTATTCTCGTAGAGTGACATGTTGAGTTCATAATGAGTATATTGTTGTAATGGCTTCAAGCCCTGAATAATCTAGGGTTTACCCTGGGTACCATTCTCGAAATGAGGGGAAGTCCCAAGGGGTTTCCCCCTGGCATTGTTACTCGGAACACACACACACACACACACACACAAACAAGAGTGGGTTATAAGAACAAAACAATTAAAGGGAGCACATATGTAAGGAGAAAATGACGGGTAGGTTGTTGTATAGCCCATAAAATTTATTAGTTAGAAAATTCATACCATGTTCAAAATGGGCAAAACTTAAACGCAAAATTTCAATATGCACCCTTGTATTTCAAACATATATAGATAATCGAGTGTGTAGTAATTAACTTTAATACATATTTTTATTGAAGAAATATATATCTATATATCTATATATATATATATATATATATTTCTTCAAGGTATTTATGAATATATGTTACGAGGGAGAAACTCTCCAATTCCATTGTATGCTATATAAACTAATGTGCAAGATAATAAAGAGGCCTACCTCGATCCAACGTTTGATGATGTTCCACTGTTGAGCACTTCGACCCAAATCTTTATACCTGCAACAAGTTCTCAACAAACAATCATAGCAAGTACATGGTGACAGTATAAAGGGGTTAGCAGATTAGATAACATAATCCATTAATAAACATTACAAACATGCCCATGGATAATAATCATATATTTGCACGATACCAATGGGACGAGAAATGAGTATTTCTATTAATAATTGATCAGCATAAGTGACAACATTACAGACTTCCGTGTCAGCACGGTTCGAAACCAAGGAACCAAGTTCCTTCCAACTGGTCCTCCACCACTTCAATCTTCCACCAAAGGCAAGCTCATAGGGGAGATACAATGAGGTTCTATCAACAATAGGGAAAGAGCTTGGGGGCTGAACACTGTGTTCAGACTTGAGGGACAAAGGGATGCAAACTCAATATGAAGTAATTTCTCCAGAGTAACTTTGCTCTCAAAGTTGAATGTTTTCTCTTCTTTTCCATAGCTCAGAATTGGGCTTTTATAGTCTTCAAAATGCAACTGAAGGGCCGAGTCAAAACGTTTCCAGTATGTGGAAGGCCAAGGATCAGAGATCTCTTGTCGTGACATGGAAACCCGACTCCATTTTGTATTTTCTGGGACAAATCCCGATGTACGTGGACGGTAGTGGAGCAGCCTGCGTATACACATGCTGTATAGTAGATAGGGTGCGTATATGTGGAAAAATGTGTATTTTTGGCTCTGGATTCATCAAAAAGGGATGACAAGTCTGCATAGGGAAATGGAAAAATGCCCACTGTGCAAGATAGAAATGGTGGGGAAAATATTGCTATAACAATATATCTATTAATAATATCTATAAATCCATTTAAATGGCCTTCATTTTCAAAGTTTGAAAATGAACATTTGATTGATGAGTTCAACCACTCTTAACCTACAATCTCTTTCAATTGGTTTGGGTAGATTTCATCTTCAAACTAGTTGAAGAAAAATGGGTAGAAATGACTTTTCCACGTCTAAGAGCTTTGTCTACACCTAGGGTTTTACCCTATCCACCACCTCTCATGGAGTTTAGTTGGATTCAACCTTAAAGAATGATAATGCTCTCTAGATTTAGAGGTTTATTCAAATTTGGAGGTTTGGTAGATCGATGTTTGTTAGCTAGGAGACATAGTTTGATCCCTAGCAGAATGCTCTTCGCACATGGATTCAAGTATTCTCCTTATGTTTTGTATATGCTTTAGCATGGAAGTTCCTCATAATTTTGCTTTATTCCCTGAGCTTGATGCATCCAAAACTATTGGGGAAGACTTTGATTTTCTTTACAAAGACAAAAGAAAGGCCTAGTCTCAAGAAGAATGCAAATTTAGGTGGGAAATATGTTAAAAAATCTAAAAACATTCCTTTACTCAAACTTAAAACCCCTTCAACTCATGAAAGTATCATAGAATATGCACACAATTCTTTAGCAGTTAAGTTTATTGGTTGTTGGCCAAGCCCTAGTTCAGTCGACCATTATGTTTGAGAAAACTGGGACTCAAATTTGAAAGAAAGGTATTTGGTTTTTTCCAGCGGAAGATGTTTCCTCATCTTCGTATTTGAGTTCAAGCATGACAGAGATATCATATTCAGATATGGTCCTTACTTCTTGGATTATGGAGGAAATTCTCCTTCAAAGTGATCTTTAGACTTTAATACTAAATAAGAAATAACCTCTACCCCTATATGTATTTGCTTGCCCTACCTTCCATTGATGTTTTTGGACAAGATCACATTGTAGGAAATTGTAGACGGCTTGGGGAAATTTATTGAACAACAAAACCACATAATGGCCTCTTCTCTTATGCTTGCATTTTTATAGAGGCAAATTTGAAAAAAGGGTTACCATAATACATTCAACTCCAAATAGATGATTAGTATCACTATTAGCGTTTGGATTATGAACATATTCCCTTTAAATCTCCAGCTCCTTCCCCCTTGAAAGCCCCCCTCAAAGATGATCAGTCTCCTTCCTAGTAGTTGCTAATAGAAAGAAGAAGAAAGGGGGATCCCCTCCCTCTCATGCCTATAAAATCTCTATCCCCCAAAGCTTCAATCGATATGAAATGATAGGGAATGTAGATGAAGATGATTCTACCAAGAAATGGGGGGAGGATTCAACCATCCCCAATAGGATAAAGTGTTTCCCAAAAGGAAAATCTCAAAGACCCTCATGAATGATGGCATCAATGATGAGAATGTGGAACCAAATGCACCAAAAGAGGAACCAAATCAAAAACATCCATGCATCAATAAAAGGCTCCAAAAGGGGTAATAATAGTTCTAAATCAGAAAATTCCCCCAGAAGGGGATGCAATTCATGCTCAAGAAAATTCTTAAGTGCATTAGGTTGATTCACTTGATTCTTCTAAATCTCCATCTTATGCTGGAGTTTGATGAAAGTCATTCATTCTTCCCTTCCCCTCACAAGGGGAAGAAAATCAAATTGGGAAAGACAAGAAAAAGGGACACAAACAATTTTTTCTATGGGATACCAAAGCTCTTTGAACTCACTCTTGATTAAGGGAGGGATTGTACCCCAATCTAGTAAAAAATAATGTAATAATTTTGTATTCAATTAAATAATCAAGTTGTTAGAATTTATCCTTATTTGCAAGAAATTAGAAGAAAGTGTAGATGTAAGAGAAAGCACTGGAAATTCCCCTCCCTCAATTTTTATGAGAGGATGAAAGACCTCTAAGTGGTGGTCAACCTCCTCAAATTTTGTACTTCTATAATGTCTAGTTTAGCCATAACTTCTATTGAAAAAATAATTAACTATAATAAAAAAATTATTGAAGAAATATATCTATTCAAAATATTTATGAACACATCTATTTAAAACATCTACAAATCCATTTAAATGGCCTTCATTTTCAAAATTAGAGAATGATTTTTGGTGGATGATTTCAACCACTCTTAACCTACAATATATTTCAATACTCTTAACCTACAATATATTTCAATTGGTTTGAGTGGATTTCATTTTTAAAGTGTTTTTAATGGTATTGATTAAAATTTAAAATAAAATAAAAATAAGTGTCCTTTGAAAGGTTATAATTTTATTTTGAGAAATATGAAAAGAAAAGAGAATATAATGTAAAGGGTTTTAGAGAAGAAGGGGAGGGAAAAATGGTGTGAATTTCATTGAGTATTCTCTTTTTATTATTCATTTTTTGGCATGGGGAATTTTTAGTTAATAAAACTAACATACCTCCTAAATGGGGAATGGGAATGCTAAAGTAATTCAAGGGAGGTTTTATATTAATGTTGTCAACAAAATTTATAAAGATATTTTAATTGTAATTTTCTTACTTGAGAACTAGTGATGAGTTCCTCCCATGACTCTCAAAAAATGGTGATAGGCATGTGCATTGTGAAAAGAGAGGGAGTAAATCCTATTAGAGTGAAGGACCCAAAACATTTTAGAAGCACAATTATAGATATTGGTGTATAAATTCTTAGAAATTACAATTGATATGGGCATATAAAGAAAAATAAAACCTAGGAGTAAGTGTTTCTAGTGAAGAATGAAGGATATAAGATATGTTTTTTTGTAGGTAAGTATTTTTGTTTTCTTTAATAAGCACCCATAACATCATGGTATGGCATCGGGATGTAAACACTTGTTTTTTTTAATAGTTTTGAGTTAGTGGCACACGAGATAGTAACATACTTCAAATATGTTATGAAATAGGTTGTAATAAGACACCATTAGAAGCATTGTAAGAAACAAGAGGAATCCATGACGGATTTATTTCCTATTAAGTACATAATCATGGAAATATATATGGAAGAAGTTTATTGATTTTAGAAGAGTTTCAATGTGTTACATTGGCAAAGCATCTAAGTGTGATTCTTCTTACTTTCTCAGTGTGATGTATGCATTGTCTCTCATTTTGCACAGAATTTAAATGAGGAGGGTGATATTCATAGTCTAGTTAGTGATGTGACACATGATATTGTTATGAAGGTTAAATCTTGTTGTTCAATGTTTCCAATGTTAATGGCTACCATAGTTTATTTGGAGATGAAATTTCAAATGGAGTTTTGTATCTAGATGATCAAACTCTTGTGGTTTTATTTTAAAGTACTTTCTTATGGTTTTTCCCTATACCCTCTTATGGTGTTTTTTTAGGTTGCAAATGTTATTTCACAAATAGAATGATGTTGATTTTATCTACAATATCACCTGGTTAAATTTTTAAAAGGTTGATATCATTTAACTTTTTCAAGAGTACAATTATTACTCTCACCAACCAACCAAATACCATTATTAGTCTCCTCAACCAATCACATACCATTATTATTTTATACATTTTTCTTGAACTTGACCTTAACTCCCCTCAACCAACCCAATTAAACCATTATTTTTTAATACATTTTTGAGGAACCTAACATGACATTTTTATTTAACTTAACTTGAGCTTGGGCATGTTTATGTTCATTAGATGAATTTTCATTAGCTTAAATTGAATTTAAGGATATATTTTTGTTCATCATATTAGAATTTCGTGAAGGATGGGTTTACAATATTCATACTAAGCGAGCATTGTATTTTGAATAATTATTTTCTATTTTTTTTTTAATATTAACTGAGTAAATTATATTGATAAAAAAACTACAACAACAGTTGTAACAAATGTTACATCTTTGAATAATATCAAAGAGTTTCAAAAAATTAGTTACACTGCTCCTTAAAAGTTCTACTACAAGCCCAAAATAGAGGTTGGCTTTGTTCTTATAGAAATTTACCCAATGCTCCTTGATGTTATAAACTCTATAATATGCACCTAATATTCTAACAGTCTTGAAAAAAGATGAAAATTAACAAAGAGCATATTGACTTGCAACATCATCTAGATTTGTACTTGTTCATTCAATATCCTAGTTCACAATTACCATCTCCTCATCAAACTAGTGCACACTTTATTCCTCCTTGAACTCTCCCCTGGACAAGTTAGCAAAAAGCGTTTGGTTTGAGGTCATGGATTGATCACCCCTACCTAAATTAAGTTCCAAATTCTGAAGGACATTGGATTCAACTTCCACAACTACCAAATACTTCTTTAGTTTCACCAAAGACCCCATTATTTCTACTACCTGTGTTGTGATCTAACATTCAATTTCATGAATTTATGAAGCAATATTGAAAATTGAAGGCCTATTGTAGTGAACATGCTCCTTATGGATTCTGAGGACACACCAAATTTCTTGTAATTCCCTGGGATCCTTTTGATGCCCTGAAAGACCAATTTCTTCTTAAAGAGAAATATTATGTGCCCTACTTATATTATCCACACCACTCCTCAAATATTAAGCGCTTCATAGGTTCAAATGATACCAACTCCAAGGAGACACAAATTGGTCTTGCCAATTAGTTCCAAGATCGACGCCAACCTGAAATATTTTATAACCCTCCAATCTAAAAATCCACTAGCAAGGTGGTTCCCCTAGAGGATCCCTAGGACAAAGAAGAATATTGGTTTCCTGGTAGAGAGGCTTGACATCCCCCCCGTGTTTTTCAAATAGATTTACCATTATACCACAACGAGCCAAATGAATAAGAAACAATGGGTGATAAGAATGTGAGTTTAATGCATGAAGCATGCCAATGAGGGACTCTTGTCCCTTCACATTGCAGATCATATATTTGATGAGGTGGTCTAGATTGTGTTCCATATGACATTTTATTAATTCAATGTAGATTTACATGTGACAGTTTAAAGCTTTAAAATGTGTCTTGGTACTATTCATTAAATTAGGGGATGAAATGTTTTTATGATGTGCCATTAACCACAAGCAACCCCCTCTTTTAGACTTGAACTGTAGTTTTCCTACTGGTCTGTTGCTTAGCTGTTTTCTTGAAACACATGATAGAAATTGACGGAGGAAAAATAGGTCCCTTATGTTTACTTCATTCTAGAATTGAAGCTAGAGGATTGTCTCCCCCCTCTGAATAGTAGACAATGTGATTGATAATAATTTTGGAGTGTACTATCACTATAATCGATTGCATGCCAATGCCTTTAGCTATTTTGAATCCTTGTCATAGAGCATAATATTTTTTTCTATTATTAGAGATGATATCAAGTCCCCAAGAAAAATAGACTTCAATTATCCCTCTGGGGTCCATGATGACCCCCTTGCACTTGCCACCCAAATCATTTTCTATCTGTTAACCTCAACACTAATGTTTAATTTATTCAAACATGTTTCATTACTACTTGTCATATATTCCATATAAACCCTTTACAATTGTTCATGGGTGCATGCCATTTCCCTATATCCCATGTTGCCACTTGACATACACTACAATTAAACCATTTACAACTCTTCACGTCTACTTACCATGTACACTTGCATGTAAAAGAAGAAATATGTAACGTGGACATATGTTTTTTGTCTTAAAGGTTAGTGGTTATTATTTCATATGGATTCCTAAAATTGCACAAAGTTTGTTCATAATTTGATAAAACTCCAAGTGCAAGTCCATTGCTAAAGGAATGACATGGCTATTGTTATAACAAGAAAGGTTTTTTTAAGTGTTAAATTGAGATGGCGCAAGGATAGATCCCTAGATCATGCCATGGAGAGGGAAATTGATTTAAAAGTAGTGGTTACTCTCGAAGATAATATGAATAAGTAACCCGGGGCTTGTTTTCCTATTGACCTCTTTTTAAAGAGAAAGAGGAACTTGGCTTAATGATTAATAAGGTTTCTAGGTTTTTAATAAAATATCTATTGATATTTTACGAATACGCTATTGACAAAACTAATCTTCCATGGTTGCAATCAAGCAAAAAGGCCCTCATACATGAAGAAGAAGAGGGATTCCACCAAAAAAATGAATCGTACCAGTGAACATTCCTTTAAAGTCCTTCCAAAGTAACATCGGTGGTAAATGTTGGCTAGTTTGGAGTGATGAAATAATTTCATTTAGGTACAATGACACGACCACATTAGGTATCAAGAATTCCCCATATGTCAAAGGGCATCCTTATCTTTTTTTATTATGCCAACAAGAAGAGGGAGGAAGGGCCTTGTTTAGACACTTATCTCTTTTGCATCAACACAAGTTAACATCTTTCACATCCATATAATCTTTCCATATGGTTTGTATTGAAGGAAACATTGCACTTAAAGAGTCTCTTTTACATTCATCCATCGAGTTATTTATCTTGAACTTCATGTACCTCACCATAAGTTTTTAAATATTTTGTAAAATGTTGTTCTTGTTTTTCATAAAAACAAGATTTGCAATCAACATACTTGCTGCAATTAAAGGATGGTCGCCTGTCAATGGTGTACCTAAGAAAGAAGTTCATGACGTTCCTACCTCTATTGAAAATGAACATGGCCAACATATCACTGCAAGTGCCCCGAAGTAAATGTAAACCTTCTAGGTGTATGGTTTTTTCCTCTGAGCACTACTTAGTGGCCTTAGAATTTGGAGTTCTGTACAAAATGTTTTTTTCATTTAGAAACATATTTGCACTTCCTTTCAAACTTGAGACTGTGAATTTGACGTCTAATTATTCATGTAAACAGTGATAATTTACACAAATATTATGTATTTATGATAGATTTATTCTAAATAAACACTCATAAACGTTTTACATAATATTTTTAAACAATTAAAACAATTTACATACAATTAAAGTTTTAGTAATAAATAATCTTATTAAAATTTATTATTAAAACATTTTACATACAATCAAAGTTTTAGTCATAAATAATCTTATTAAAATTTACTATTTACATATTAATTGTCACAATATTTCTTTAAATAAAATAATCTATTTTCCTCCTTATACCCACATAAGGAAAATATCATTGATCTATCCTCCAAGGCGCAATGGATCGGATAGTAGCCATTGTGAATACTTGAAGAGAAAAAAGGAAGTAAACACTAGTAATGGCGTCACAAAAAATTAACTCTAGAGTCGGGTACACTCGATAGATCCACCATGAATTTCATTGAACAATGTACTTATTATTGGGCAGAGAAAGAAATATTAAATTATTTAGTAGGTAGCACATAAATATTTGCCACCAGATTTTCACAATCTTGGGTCCATCCTCCCACCTGAAAACACACCAAGTCTTGGTCCCATTAGTCACCTAGATTAGGAAATTAAGGATCCATTGTGTCATTTAAGAGTGAAAACAATACTTGCTTTCCCTTGAACCAAACACAATATAGAGATGATGACTTTCAGATCGATCTTGATATATATCAATGTATGTGACCTAACCAGATGAAGTCACAGAGTGATGGATGTAATGGATGTACGATAGAAAAAATAAAAATAAAAAAATGAGTGCACTCTCACCGGTCCTAGAATAAGAGGTGAAATCACTAAACCAATCACTGAATAGATAAATGCATTTTACTATTTAAGAAAAATATCAAATAAAATTCGTTAATGTTAAACTTTGGAGGAAAGGTAAACTTTACGGTCCCATGATACTAATAATTGGTCAATGCGTGAACTCATCGCTATATACACTGCCTGGTGGCAGGTATACAAATGTAACTAAAGGTTTTACTCATATGGTAACCTTTATACATGTAGTTGTAAAATATATCCATGTACTAATAATAAACAAAAAATAGAATTTATTGTTGAGAAAAATTACATCTCCACTTTGGAAGGCATATCTTAACTTACATGGAAATGGACATAGTTCGAGTGATTGACTACATTGAAATGAATTTGAAGAGAAATTTGCATGTATTCTTTGTAAATAAAATATGTGAAGCTAACATTAACATAATTGCATGTGACCTCAAACAAAGGAATTAGGCATCCACAAAATTTTTGCCTCTAAATCTCTCATTGTTTTTTTCTTAAAAAGTTTGCATGTGTAAATATTTACCAAATTAGAAGGAAAGACACATCGTTGACACATACATGAATTGGGATGCCCTTAAAAGAGTCTTTGGCAACTAAATATAAAAAATTTCCTTCCAACATATAGATTCCCATAATACAAACACATCTCCTTGACGACCTTGGAACACTTGTAATCATCGCTAGCCTTTCTTCAGTCAAGGATTCAATGGACTAGGGGACAATGGACTTGTTTCAATCAAAACAGACATGAACTACACATATAATCATTGAGAAGAGACTAATATGTTTCGGTGCTAAGAGGATCGAAGGATGGATGGTTTCTAGTGTTTCTACAGAAACCTAGCAAGCCTAGGCAAACAAGTGGCTACGTTTCGATGAGGGCCCCAAGTCATGGAAGAGTATCTGTCATTAGTGGATTACTCGGAATATGAATTCTTAGAAGATATCATCTTTGTAGATACAAAAGTCTCCTCCATACATGGTCAATACTCAATGGTAGTGAGTTCATATGCTCTAGCCCGAACAAGGGTTTTGCCTCCCAAAAATTTCCCGGATCGGGATAGATCGGACGATCCTAAGGTTCCATTGGGGGAATTGAGTTCGGTCATAATACAAATCATTGAACAACATAGGAGGGAGTGTCTTGTTCTTCTTTTCGAGGATCAAGGCGAGGTAGCTTCATACTCTTTTTTGCTTTGCCTCTTCACATTCAATATCGTCTTTAGGAAACTCTTTTGTGTCGAGTCATGATGAGGAGGGTTCTTTTAGTTTCCTTGACAATAATTTAGGGCTTGAAGAGCTTCAGGGAGGTGGTGAACCTTGTGTGCACGGGAAATTTGGCTAGAAGAAAAGGAAAGTTGTGAAATCTCGCGGTGGAGGTGTTTCATTGGTGGTGGCAGAGGACCTACGGGTTAATCAAATTGTTGATCTGGAGGGTCGAGCACAAGTTGGGAGGTTTTATGGAAGAAGAATGTCAGTGGGAACCCTAAACTCATGGTTAGAATAAAATTGGGTTCCTACAATTAGATGTGCATTGAATTTTCACCTATTGTCGTGAGGGTGGATAAGGTTTATCTTTCGCTCAAATTTAGATGTTGGGGTCGTCCTAGCACGACTCTGCTACTCAGACCATCACTTATCATTCGCAAATCCTTCACATCTTATTTTTGATGCCAAGGAGGAATATTTAACCAGTATGATGACATGGATAAAGCTTATGAACCTCCTGAATGAATTTTGGACGGACTCTGGGTTGGAGGTGATAGGAGGGGTTTTAGGAAAATTTGTAGCTTCAAACACAAGTTACAAATACTGCAATTATAGAACAATGGCTCAAATACTCATTGAGTTGGACCCTCATCAAGGGATATACAAATCAATTGATATGGTGACGGGGGATAAATTTTACACTCAGGCCCTGGATGATTTTAATGTGTCTTTCTGTTGTGTGCATTGTCACAAGGCGGCTCACATGCTAACTGACTGTAAATTTCATTTTTGTAAAAAATTCCAAGCAATAAAGAAGAAGGGTTCAGAGGATAAAGTTGGGAATCCATTGGTTTCTCAAGTGGTAGAGGATCCTCCTTTGACTCAACCTTCTCTGATTTTGGATCTAAGGGTTATGAAAGAAGAGTCTATTGGTAAAGAAGTGACATATGTAATGAAATATTTTTGTGTGGGTGATATTCCTATCGATGTGGAGAATGTGGTAGCGAACAAATGGGAGGGTCATACTCAATTGGATATTTTTGGTGATGGATTGGATCCATCACCCTTGCAATGGAGCAAGCTAGAGGCTCTTTTAGACCAATAGTGTGACACCTTCTCGGTCTCTTAGTAAAATTAAACAATCTTTAAAAACTTTTAAATCTCTTGGACATGTTCATCTGGGAAATAACAAGC
>ML792687.1:174016-201863 GCA_009831015.1 Picea engelmannii
GAATGAATTTTCCCAAGTAGGGCACAAATTTCAGCCAAGTGTCCTCCCCAAGATGTGAGAGTTATGTGTAAAATGAAATGAAATGATCCATATTTATACAAATCCACTAAAAAGGGTTTGTCCACTTAACAAGGGTAAACCAAAAAACAAGGGAGACATTTCCCTTTATTTTTCCCCTTTACAAAATAATATTATTTTAACTTTAAGAATGAACATAAGAAACCCTAGAAACATGATTTCACACCCCAAAGGGTGACATTTTGGCACATGTAGGAAGTCATTTATGTTGGAGAAGGTAGTGCTAGGCCTTTAAAGGCCATGTGTCTTCAATTCAAGAGTCTCCTCCTAGTTGCAAGGGGTCGTCCATCAAAATGTGCCAAGTTTCCATCTTCACCACCACATGCCCTTCCTAGGCAATACGTCAAGCCTAGAAACATGGTATAAGAGCTCCCAAGAAGGTCATTGGGCTGGAAGAAGACTATGTGTCACTGTCCAAGGTTTCATCTTCTTCCTCCAAAGGAAACACCCATCATCAAGCTAGCCCCAAGGAGTGGGTCATGGCATCTAACCTGTGGGATTCTTTCTCCAATGAAGGCCCAAGCTAGGCTTGTTCCTCCAAAATGTCCATCAACAAGGTCCTGCAAAGACAGACAAGTATGCCCTCCAAGGATCTCAAGTCAAAGCATAATGCAAGTAAAATCACATTTAATATAAGATCCATCCAAGCATGTAGATAAAAAACTACCTCATCAAACTAAAGAAGTGCTCAAAGCCCCTATGCAATTTGCCAAGTTTAGTTATGGAAGGGTTGACAAAGTGACCTATTGGGTGAATCTTTCCTTAATTCAAGGAGTGTTTCCTAGGTGGGAACCTCTCTAAGTTATGTGGATAATATAAAGTGGATGGGGGGTTAAAAAAATTTGGCATGGGGTCCATGACATACAAGGGTTTGTATGGTCTCATTTATGGGTGCCTTTGTAGAGGGTGTGCTACACCTTCATTTTTTATGCATCCTTTTTCCAAGCTTGTTTATTACCTTTTGTTTTTTAAGATGTTTCCAGGTTGAAGCCAAGGTTGGGCTTCTACCTAAGCATGAAAAGAATTTCCCACCTTGACTCTACCCTAGTGGTCACATTATGCTTCTCCAAGTTGAAGACAATGTGTGGGACTTCTACCTAAGCATGAAAAACATTTCCCACACACACTCTACCTTGGTTGACATTTTTATATTGTTATTTTTTACGGGTTCCATCAGTTTCTTATGAGAGACATTTCATTGTCCTCAGGATCCCTAGGAGAGCATCTAGAAGGTTTATGATTGGGTTTTATCCTTTTCCAGCTACAAACCTCTTGGCCTTTATCCCATTCTTCCGATGAAATGAGGTACAATACTTTCTTGGGTCAATACACTCAAAAATTGCAAAATATAAGGAGACGAACAAGGGGTGATGTGATGCAAAATGATAAGTATAATCGGGAGTGACACGATGACTTGTCAAGGAGACCTCTCTGTAGCAAACCCATCCCTAAGGGTAACCATTTACTAGGGTGCAATGTCAACCACCAAGGTGAAACAGGGAAAAGAGCATAATTTCCAACATACTCAAATTCCTGAAATATTAAAGTGATAGTTACCACAATACCTAACTTGTGCCTCATGGAGCAAGACCCATCATCTTCTAGAAGTAAGACAATGTGGTGGATACCATCATGATGATCTTGAGATATGTGGTGGTATAGTGGTTCTTTGTCTATGAAAGTGGGCACTGCCATCCATCTATCTCTCGGTACTCCATGTCTACAACCTGAGGGCCTCGAGACATCATCTCCTTAGTTATCCATGGGAAATCGGGATAACATCTGGATCCTACTTGGGGACATGTGCTTGCCATATAGTGCATGATAACCTCAACATCTCCCGGTTAGACTTGTGCCTACACTGAAACATAAAATCATAAAATCCAGTGGGGCTCTACTAACACTTTGTCCATATAATCAAAATTTCAAAATTGACAACTAATCTAGAAAAGAAAATTTTGCATTTTCTAAAAAAATTCTAAACTAAATATGTAATATGATGAAAGCAATATGAAAGTAGAGAAAAATGAAACATGAAATGCAACTAAGCTATTATAAACAGTCAATATGCAAATGAAAGAAAGCAAGATGACCTACCTACTTACCCGGGGCCCTGAATATTAGGTCCTAAAATGCGAGGTGAAGCCATACAACTAGTGTAACCAGTTGATCATCTCATCAAGGTATCTTCCACTGTGTTTATTCATGTAGTACAACAAAGATAATTCAGGCATAAAATAGTCATAATCATAAGTAAGCATGTAATTAATCATAGAACGCAATTCATGGGGATGGGTGGGAGTGAAAAAATCATGCTGGAGAGAATGGCCACAAGCCCTATCAATCCATCTCTGAATTTGGATACCATGTATAAACGAAGTCTCAACTTCATCTTCACTTAGAATATCACTGCTCCCTAAAGGTTGAGAAAAGATAAGAGATCCCAAGAAAACCTTATGATTCCCCAGAGAAGAGGAAATGTGATAAGGGGCGACCTTAGGTCCTAAGAAGGACTCTTTTCCCACATCCAAAATATGTTGGTTCTTCATCTGCAAATCCTTTTGAAGGGCCCCAAGATGAAAACATTTTCTCTCTCTGGTATGAGTCTTTGACTGCTCTGGAATGGCCATGTACTGGTATTCATCTAAATCTGGGGGCGAAGGTGGTTGAAAGTTTTCACAGAAAAAATATGTATCCCCAAAAGGATGTGCATCACAACTCCCAAAGGATGACTGAAGATCACCCTGAGTATGGTGCGAAAATTCATCCCAAAATGGATAGAACAAATCTGTAACCATATCATCATCATGTTGCCAAACATCTGAATAATATACGCATGAAGACTAGTCCTCTGAAGACGAAAACTCAAACTCTTTTGCTTGAGAGATACCTTCAATGTCATAAATAGGATCTCCATAAAAAATGATGCAACCCACACCCCATCTACATCTACCAACATGTGTAAAATCATCAATTTGTTGATCAACCACGTCAGAAGGGTCTTCCACATGATCATATGTGTCACTTATGTTGATCATCTCTTCATATTCATGTGCAGGAAGAAGGTGAGCATGATAACTTCACCTTCATCAAGTGAGATAATGGACACCGATGTCTCGTCTGGATCTTCATCGTTGAGATCTTCTTGGCAAATTTATTCATGGATTTGTTCTTCCAGAACTTCTTTTGCAGTGGGTGGATGATACTCTTCTTCAATTTTCCATTCCTCACCTGTTGTCTCATCATCCACTGAAAAACCTTCTCTGCAAAGAGCGTCTTTGAGCTCTTGGAAAGTATCTTGTAAATTCTGAGTATCTTGCCGATAAAGCCTGACAAATTCTTCGATGAGATTTGTAGAGGATGGGATACTTTTTGGATCATATGAGTGTTTACTCCAACTCCTTTGACTTGATTCCAAAGAATATACACAAATTTCCATCAACACATCTTCATGTAGCACATTTAAGCGTGTAGTATACTTCTTATAATTCACAACATGGGTGACTGCTAGAGATGGATCACCATTAAATTTAGGGAAACTTGCCCTCCACTTCATAGAGAAATGATTTGGATATCTAGAGATATTTTGAACATCAATAGAAGGGTACACCTTATGGAATGCCCATGGTAAGTCCTGTGACACCATGGTTCCATTACTTAGGGTAATACCTTAATGGAGTTGCCAGATGAACATTATGAAAAGCTCATCAAAAATGGAAAAGGTAACTTCCCTCAAATGGCGCTGCCAGGAAAGTTTACGGGAAAAGAATTTGGGATCAAAGCTTTCAAAAGTGTCGTTAGGGAATGAAAGAGGATTCAAAATCCTCCCTGGAAATGATTCCAAAATGTTATTACACAAACTATAGGTTGGGAAAATCCTGACCCAATCCATGAGATGGCAATAACTGTGGGAGAGTCTACCCACTTTCACCTTAGATAAACCCTCCCCTCGCTTTAGTGAAGGAAAATACTACACAATGGGGGAGTCCCGAGTGACCCTAGGGGGAAATTAGATGGCAAGTGGAGTAGTGGAAAGGTAACCCCCTATAGGTCAAATATTAAAATGAAGGGAGGCTTGAGAGGATGTCTTGTAGTTGAGGGAGGTTGCCAAAGGTCTTGGGTACCTGCACCAAAGCGTTAGACATGCTCGAGACAAGACAAACAGAAGAGATACAAGCCAAAAATCAAGTGGAAAAGCAAGTGAAGCTTGTTTTCCCACACTACAACAGTAAACAAAAGTATATATCAGCAAGGATAAAAGTTAATTACTGCAGATTTAACCACTAAAAGCATAAAAAATATATTGAGAAATGAAGCACCAAACATGTAAATTAGTTCCCAATACTTTAGCACAAGCTTTTATGGTATTAGAGGGATGTTATATGATGTTATCAACAAGTTATTATAGCATCCAAGTGGCTGTAGCAAAAAATTTCTACAGCAGGAAAATCCAACCACATAAATAAAAAAGTAATCCGTCAAAAAGATAAACAATGGGTAGTAGAACAATAATAGATGTTTACAAGTAAATTTTAGCGGTTGGTAAGTGTGAAGAAAGTAAAAGAGAGAGATTTGTGCAACCCTAATGGATGTAGATTTAAGTTTATAACAACAACAAATTTCTTGGCCTAAATAGGACCCCCTTAGGGCATAAGCAAGCTTATTACACTAAGAAAATATTCCAACTTGAACAAATTCAATATCTCGAAAAATCACACATTCCAATGCAAGTATTTTATTTCTCCAATGCAATTAATGATTAGTGCCTTTCCAAATGGGTTATGGATTCTTCTTGTATTAGGTTAGGCCTACTACTTCTCAAGGGGTGCAAGCCCTTTTACTCCCTTGAGCAAGTAACCCTAACAAGGTAAAATATAGGAGGGTGTAAGCCCTTTTACTCCTCATAGCAACCTTTGCAATATCTTTTTCAAAAAAAAATAATGATAAAACTTGGTGGAGGGTATCTGCCCTTATATTCCTCCAAGGATCTAGCCAATAACAACCATGGAACAAGAAAGAAGAACTAACAATGTGCATATTTTCTTACCAATTCCAAGAGCATGCAAAGACAAACCCTAGTTACCAAGCAACTTTATCATCGAAGCAAGAGAAAAGACCTCCAAGAGCTAGTGCACCACTTTACTCCACAATAAAAGTGACAAACCATAGCATGAGAGAGAGAGAGAGAGAATGGATTTTCCCAAGTAGGGAACAAATTTCAACCAAGTGTCCTCTCCAAGATGGGAGAGTTATGTGTAAAATGAAATGAAATGATCCTTATTTATAAAAATCCCCTAAAAAGTGTTTGTCCACTTAACAAGGGTAAACCACAAAATAAGGGAGAGATTTCCCTTTATTTTTCCCCTTTACAAAACAATATTATTTTAACTTTAAGAATGCACATAAGAAACCCTAGAAACATGATGTCACACCGCAAATGGTGATGTTTTGGCACATGTAGCTAGGAAGTCGTTAAGGTTGGAGAAGGTAATGCTAGGCCTCCAAAGGCCATCTATCTTCAAGTCAATAGTCTCCTCCTCACTGCAAGGGGTCTTCCATCAAAACGTTCCAAGAGTCCATCTTTACCACCACATGCCCTAGCCCTAGGAAAGACATCAAGCCTATAAACATGGTATAAGAGCTCCGGAGAAGGTCGTTGGTTTGGAAGAAGGATAGGTGTCACCGTCCAAGGTGTCCTCTTCTACCACTAAGGGAAACATCCATCATCAAGATAGACCCAAGGAGCGGGTCATGACATCCAACCTATGGGCTTCTTTCCCCAATGAAGGCCCAAGTTGGGTTTGTTCCTCCAAAATGTCCATCAACAAGGTCCTGCAAAGACAAACAAGTACGCCCTCCAAGGATATCAAGTCAAAGCATCATGGCAAGTAAAATCCCATTTAATATAAGAGCCATCCGAGCATGTACATCAAAATCTACCTCACCAAACTAAACAAGTTCTCAAAGACCCTATGCAATTTGCCAAGTTTACTTATGGGAGGGTTGACAAAGTGACCTATTGGGTGAATAATTCCCTAAGTCGAGGAGTGTTTCCTAGGTGGAAACCTCTCTAAGTCATGTGGAAAAGATGAAGTGGATGGGGGGTTAAAACTTTTGGGCATGGGGTTCATGACATAAAATGGTTTGCATGGTCTCATTTACGGGTGCCTTTGTAGAGGGTGTGTTGCACCTTCGTTTTTAATGCATCCTTTTTCCAAGCCCATTTATTTCCTTTTGTTTTTTAATATGTTTCCAGGTTGAAGCCAAGGTGGGGCTTCTACCTAAGCATTAAAAACATTGCCCACCTTGACTCTACCCTGGTCAGATTATGCTTCCCCAAGTTGAAGGAAATGAGTGGGACTTCTACCTAAGAATGAAAAATGATGCCCACACATGCTCTACCTTGGTTGGAATTTTTATATTGTTATTTTTTACGGGTCCTGTCAATTTCTTATGAGAGACATTTCATTGTCCTCTGGATCCCTAGGCGAGCATCTAGAAGGTTTATGATTGTCTTTTATCTTTTTCTAGTTACAAACCTCTGGGCCTTCAACCCCTTCTTACCATGAAATGAGGTACAATCCCTTCTTGGTTCAATACACCCAAAAATCCCAAAAGATAAGGAGACGAACACGAGGTGAAGTGATGAAAAATGATAAGTATGAACAGGAGTGGCACGATGACTTATCAAGGAGACCTCTCATTAGAAAACCCATCCCTAAGGGTGAACACTTACTAGGGAGCAATGCCAACCACCAAGGTGAAACAGGGAAAAGAGTATAACTTCCAAGCAAACACTCTAGAATAAAAAGTAGCTTTAAATGGAACATGCTCAAATACCTGGAATATTAAACTGACACTTACCACAATACCTGATTTGTACCTCATGGAGCAAGACCCATCGTCTTCTGAAAGCACGTTGATGTGGTGGATACCATCATGATGATCCTGAGATATGTGGTGGTGAAGTGGGCCTCTGTCTACGCAAGTGGACACTGCGAACCATCTGTCTCTTGGTACTCCATGCCTGCAACCTGAGGGCCTCGATACATTATCTCCTTAGTTATCCTTGGGAAATGGGGACAATAGACCAGATGGGTTCTTCTATAACTTCACCTACACCGATTTCTCACGGTCTTTCTTCAATTTCAAGTATTTCCAGTGACGTTTTATGGGTCTCTCTCTTTATTTTAGAAGAGGTATCCACAACATGGGATTTTTTAAGATTTTTTTTCATAGGGTCTCAATCACCACCATCATCTAAGTTTATGGCAGGTGTTTTCCTTGTTTCCATACCACTACTCCTTAGTTTTGTTTTATCTGGGTTCCTTCTCTGTGAAATATTGGGAGAATTGGTTATTTTTTGTTACTTCTCTGCCCTTTTGTCTATAACACTCATTAGTGATAGCTAACTCTTCAATATAATTAAGGTCTTCATCAATTGATGTTTTGGGGAGGTTTTGATTGTCCCCTCCTCCTTCCTTACATTGTTAAGACTTAGTGAAATAAGAAGAATATCCCATCAGGGACATGTGTGCAGTAAAGAGATCATTAGGGTCAAAACCCTCGACACATTCAGCTTCTTTTAGGCCAAGCTAGTCAAATTATCCTGCAAATTATCTTGCAAATTCACCCAAATGAGAGATGTGCTTTACAACAACTTCTCCAACTCTCCAAGGCAATGTGATGAAATGATTTTTTCTTTTTTCATTAAAGAAGTGTGCCCAGTACTTGTATTGTCTGCATACTTCTATAACAAAGTGTTTGTTGGATACATAGAAAGTGACAAAAAAGGGTTTCTCTTGGAAACTGAATAATCTTATAACACTAAAATCCTTTGTGGTCTAAAAAATTCCTTTCTTTGAGAGAAAGGAGGCAACCTCAAGTGACAATCTCTATGTGTTAGGGCCAAATATTAATTTTTTGAACTCAAAAATAAAACTTTTATAGACTGGGTATAAATAATATTGATCCTTGTGTCTCCATAAGGTTTGATGCCAGACATACACTAACTCCACCTTGAAGTCAACACTCCTTTCCCTTAGCAAGTCTTCAAAGATGTGGCAATAGGATATGGAAAATATCAAATAAGATGCCACGTAGAATTTTCAGGCTCTTTTCATACCACCTAGTTGAAATGAAATTTCATTGGAAATAAGGTGGCCCCAGACAATTAGGGTGTCTTCATGCACATCGAAATGGAGAATATAAATAATATTTTTTAGCATAGAGGTTATGGATTCCGATCGAATTATACAGGAAAACAACCAGGAAAATTCCTTGTAGGGGTACTTTGAGGAACTTACCTCAATCTTAGTAGCATTAGTATTACCTCTTGGGTCAACCAAACATTTTTCGAGGAGCTTTTCTCCTCCTCTACGTGCCTTGAGAAATTCATTGGCTTCTTCACCCTTGAACTGCATGGTGGGTTTTTGGAGTTGTAGCATTCTTATGAAAACTGAAGGAGACAAGGAGATGGGTTGCTTCTTCTGAACTTGAATTCTTCTTCTTTCAGCATCAAATTTGTTTGCACACCAGAGAACTATCTCTTTGAAATCCATCAACTCAGGTACACATCCATCTAGAGCTATGCATGAGCTCCAAACTTGGTTTGTTTCCTTCTTGGCTGGAGGGAGGGCCTTATACCCCTTGTAATCCTACGACCAATGGAACTTGTGGTCCTCACATCTAAGGGTATTAAGCGTATCTCCACAATTTCTCAATTTCTTTGTGGATAAGTTGTAATTTTCGGGAATGGTTGATGTGGAGCCTATTCAATTAAGACCGACGTGGGTAAATAATTAGAGTGGGGATGATGAGGTGTATAAAATATTAGATCACTTTTTGGCCCATTATTCTGTCCTCCAAGACATTAGTCATTATCGTTCTTGGGTTGGTTCGGTTCATTGCTTAGTTTCCCCATCTACTTAGAGCTAGGTAGGTCATAGGGTGAGCTTGGTTCGCCCTTCAAGTACAATTATTTGTGGGTAGAGATAGAGGAATTTCAGTCACTTATCAAGGATAATTGGTCATCCTTTCAGGCTAATTCAAATGACACTACTAGCTATCAATTTGTCTCTACACTCTAAAGAATAAAGGGCAAAGTGGTCAAGTAGGTTGGTGATTGAAGGAAGGCAAAAGACTTGGAATTACGGACCATCGATCAAAACTTGAGATTGTGTATGAATAGATGCCGAGAGATCAGGGGTCTCCACCATTCATGGAAGCATGTAGAACTTTTGAAGCTCGTAGATATAAAATTCTATTGGACAAGAAAAGGTTTGGAAAATCAAGATATGGGACTTATGGATATCAACGACCAACCAAAACACCAAATGTTTTCAATATTTTGTAAATTATGAGAAAATTTTAACACCATTTGGGAGCTCAGTGACTCACAGGGAATTAAAAAATGTGGGTTCTTAGATCTGACCCCTCTAGGAGTGGGTCATTTCAAAATTTTGTATAAGGAACTAGAGCAGGTCAAGATGGGGAAATCCTCAAAAAAATCTCTCCCTTTTGGAGACTCATTGACAAAGAGGCCAATCAAGATGTGTACCATGTTATAACCAAAGAGGAAATTTGGGTGGTTATTTATAGCTTTAGGAAAGACAAAAGTCCCCGACCAGATGGCTGGACAGTTGAATTCTTTGAGGAATTTTTCAATATCGTTGGGGAAGATCTCCTCCAAGTGGTTGAAGAAGTTCGTACTTTGGGGTAAGTTGTTTCATAGAATCAACAATACATTTCTTACAATCATTCCTAATATGGACTATCCCAAATATTTCGATGATTTTCACCCCATAGCTCTCTATAATTGTCTTTATAAGATCATAGCTAAGATCATTGTGATCCAATTGAAGACAATTATTTCTGACATCGTAACTCATGAACAATTCAGATTCCTCCAAGGAAGACTTATTCATGAGGCAATCGGTTCAGCACAAGAGGGATTGCACACTATAAAGATTCATAAAAGGTTTATTTCAGTCATTCACCTTGATATTTCTAAATCTTACGATAGAGTCTTGAGGATCTACTTACGACTCTTTCTCCTAAATATTGGTTTTGAGGTCCCCTTGGTCAAATGGATTATGTCATGTGTTACCACGGTCTCCTTTGTTGCTTTAATTAATGGTGTGGGATCTCCTTTATTTTCTCTATCTAGAGGCCTCCGCTAGGGGTGCTTGTTGTCACCCTATTTATTTGTACTCATTGCTGATGGTCTCAACTATTCTCTATCTGAGGCAAAAAGAGTGAACTCTTTTCAAGTTTTAAGAATGGGGTGCCATGAACGTCTCTTGCACTTGTTTTTTGTGGATGACATTCTTATTTTTTGTTTTTGTGTAGAAGTTGATGGTAGAATTTTAAAGGACATCCTAGATATTTTTTTTGATGTTATAGGAATGCTCGTCAACATTCACAAAATGACCATTTATCTCCCAGAGGTTGAGGAGGAAATCAAACATATTTTCTCTACCTTGATTAATTTCCCTTTTCAAGATTTGAGGGATGGTCTCAAGTACCTAGGATTTATGTTGAAGCCAAATAATTATGGTATAGCAGACTGGAAATAGTTGCTTTCCAGTATTAAGTGGAGGATAAACTTCTAGTGGAATTCATGGATCTCTCATGGAGGCAGACTAGTTCTTATAAATTATGTAATTAAAGCTATCCTTGTTTATTGCATTTATTGGCTCATATTCCGAAAGGGATTCTGATTTGAATCAACTATTTATGGAAGGGAAACTCTTAGTATTTTGGATCACACTTAGTAAACTAGAGAAGTGTTTCCAAACCAAAAGGTCTGGGTGAATGAGGCTTAAAACATATTTTGATTTTCAGCCAAGCCCTGGAAGCCAAATCACTGTGGATTTTCCTGATGTGAGATAGCCTTTGGAGGCAAATTATAGTGGAAAAATACATAGTCCTTAGGTCTATTTTGTATTGGGTCCACACCCAACATAAGTGAACAATTAATTTATCAAATCAATGACGAGGTTTGACACTGGCATTCCCTATTATTCGTCAGTATATGGCATGGAAGGTTGGGTCGGGCACATAAGTTTGAATAAGGAAGGATGTCATTGTTGGATGTGGTGCACATGTTTTTCTTCCTACATATTTAGTGGCAATCCTTCAGGAGTAGGATATATGCATGCTCAATTGGATCAACGATAATAGGACCATGATGATATGACAGTAGGGAAATATTTCAGTGGATGCTTTGGGGTTGGATAATAATTGGCACTAGGTTTGGAATCTCTTCATGGTAGAGATAAAGAGGGCTCATATTCATTTCATGGATATAGAGGATAAGTTGGTATGGAAATTCAAAAACTCGAGGGTCTAATATTAGATGAAGCGTGGATATTAGGGTATGATCTATGATGGAGAAGATATCTCTATGTGATGGTTTAAAAAGATATGGAAGATTAAGGGGTCACAAAGGGTATTCTCTTCTTTTGGATTCTTCCAAAGGAACATGTGTTGACCTGGGATAAATTGCAGAGAAGAGGAAATCAAGGGTTGGGCCAATGTTACCTCTACAAAGAATTGATGGAAATAATTTGTCAGGTTTTCCTGGAATGTTCGTTTATACGACAAGTCTAGTGGAAGGTTGAAGGACAGTTGAGGCTAGAACATTTGTGGGATAAAGGTTCATTGGTAGATAGTTTTAATGAGATTTTTACTAATATTTTCAGGGTTTCAGGGTTTCATGGTTCTTCCCATTCTAGTAATATGGGGGGTTTAGTTGGTTTTAAATGTGTGTATCGAGCCCTTGATTTGCTACCCCTGTATAAAGTCAACTCTTCGTATAAGATGCCTAGGGAGGTAACATAAACAAAAAATTGGCTTGGGGATATTTCAATGGCGCCTTCCAAGGCCTGGGAAACGATTTTGGTTTGGGATTCATATTATATTTTTCAAATTCTCACTTTATATCCGGAAAATCCAACCCGTGGTTGGGCACCAATAATAAAGGATAATTATGTGTGTGATTTGTTCTTCTTAAATGTGCTGGTGAGAGGAACGCGACAGAGCTCCGAGTTTTCGACCATTATAAACTGACAATTGATTGGATGAAGGATTATGTTCATCTTGTAAAATTGGATTTGCATCAAATTGGTCTATGTTTAAAAACTATCTCTACATATTTTAGCTTGATCCACTATCAACATATATTTACAGAAATAAATTTCACAACAAATACACTTTCTAAAGATGCTCTTCAATTTCATGTTAACCAAATGGTTATGGAGGAAATTCTTGATGGAGACTTGATCTCCAAAAGGGAGGGTGACTTTTATCTTTTGTAATCACTATAGTTTTTCTAGGTCAGGATAAGTCCCTGTATATGGTTGATGTTATGATCATAGTCATGGTTAAAACTAGTATGAACCTATTTTTTGTGTATTGTATAAGAATTTTGATAGCCTTCATGGCTTTTTATGGTAAGATAGGTCTAAACAATATTTGTTTTTGTTCATGTTGTATGTGCAACTACTTCTAAAGATTGTAACTTATTTTTCACAGGAATCAAAGATGAGGTTTTTTTTTCTCGAAAAAAAAATCATTGAGAGATCATTCTTCATCTAGATTTGCAACATAAATGATCATTTTCTTTCAGATAGGCATTTTAATGCATTACAAGCTTTCTAACGGAATCCCCATGTCTCTTACAACAATATTTGAAAAAACAATGGAGAAGAGAGAATTCAATGCCATTCTCTATACACAATTCTTGCAACTCTACTACTTCTACGACCAATGGGAAGAACGAATGAATGAATAGACCATAAAATTGACATGCATACACGCAATAGAAGAGCATAATATATTTCATATTGAAGAGGGAATGTCAAGAAGACTAATTATGTAGGGCATAAAGGAAAACAATTAAGGGAAATGGCCAACATTGAAGATTAATTCTACAGGGTGAGTTGTTTGAGGGTTGGATGGCATCCACACATGGTATTACTATTGATTAATGGCTATGTTGAGAAGAGATTCTAGTAGAACCATAGCAAGTTTCAATACATTTCCATGACAAGTTATTTAATTAGAGTTTTCAAGTCGTGTGTTCAAATATTTGGGAGTAACATTCCATTCCATTTCTTAGGGAAAGAACCATGTTTTTCTCAAATGTCAAAAATGCTTAGTGAAAGATTAGTAGCAGTGTTAACCTAATGCTGAGATCTCTGAAGTGATTGTGATTGAGGTTGATGAAAATGACAGTTGTAAAGGTGATGGAAACGACAATTATAAAGACATGAAGAGAGGACAATTTTGAAGGATAGATGAACAATGTGAGAGAGCAGTTTCAAAGGATGGGTGGAGAAGAAATGGTTTTCCAAAACCAACAATATAGGACGACCAAGTTTTGGGAAAAATATTTCCCTTTTATTTATTTTTATTTTTATTTTATTCCATTTTTTAATTTTTTATTAATTTTGTTTTTTGCATAATGCATTTCCCATGGAAAACCACCTGGCACTTCCCTTCATTCCCCTTATTACATGCCTTCGACATAATTAAGAGTTTAATTGTCATTTGGAGATATAAATTATATTATTAATTATAAGTGCTTTTAATTATTTGTTTCTTGATGTTTACCCTTTTTTANAAAACCACCTGGCACTTCCCTTCATTCCCCTTATTACATGCCTTCGACATAATTAAGAGTTTAATTGTCATTTGGAGATATAAATTATATTATTAATTATAAGTGCTTTTAATTATTTGTTTCTTGATGTTTACCCTTTTTTAAAGACTCGAGTTTATAATTTCTTTCATATAGTTTTTGATAATAATTTGTATATATTCGTTGAAATTGTGTCATATTTAACTTATTATTATACAGAGTCGGATAAATAATAATTCATATGTCTAATCTATAGGGGACTTTTGTATTGGGGTATGATTGATCCTAACAGAGTGGTTCATTGGCACATACAAGCACTATAATACTCGTGCATGGTATCAATGTGTCATGCCATCATTATAGTTTGACTTATACATGAGATGGTACACCTTGTAAGTATATGGTGTAAGAGTGATGCAGGAGCATCGCAAGCAGCCAACCAAGTGAGCATGAAGGCAGAAGACAGCTGGAAAGTGCAACACACATTTTACATGTTTTGGAAATGTTTTTGAAGCATTAATGTAATGGTTAAAGGGAAGCGTACTTGTGTATTGTAAACAGATCATGAGCGATTCTCTCTCATCTATAGGAGGTAGAGGCATTTATGCATAGTTAATGAAAGTAGGTAGATTTAAATTCCAGATTAGACAGTTTTAGGAACAAGAAGGAAAACGACTATAGACACCCTCACCTTTGTATCATTGTATCAATCAAAATTAGATCATTAGAACATTAGCATAGAGAAGAAGAGAGTTGTAGCAGAAGAGTTGTAGAGGAGAACCCATGTACAAAATCTTGAATTAATATATGAATCTTTGATTCAGACTCATGGTGTTATGATGTTTTCTGAGTATACATGTTGAATGGTCTGCTTATAGTTTCTTACTCTCTCTGTCATGCATTGTTATTATGCTATGTGTGAGTGTATGTTTTCATGTTGAATGCTTAAATTGTGAGAGAGAAAGAGAATGAGTTTCAATTGTTTCTCTTCCTGAGAGAGAATTTCCTGCAAGGAGTGTAGTGAAACGTCTGCAAGGAGTGCGCTGACAAAGGTTCAGAGTTTATCTTTGAAAACTCAGGAGGGATACCATTGTTTTCATTCCAGCAGAAGTGCAAGACAAACACATAATTCATGCAAGGTGTGCGTAGGCTGGTCGAGACCTTAGAAATTATCAACTAAGGTTGAGAGATTGAAGGACCGTTGTTGCAGAGAAAGTGCACAAAGTTGGGAGTTCAAGTACGCTGAAGTATTTGAAGGATTTCCGCAAGGAGTGTGTGTAGGAGTCTCCTTGAAGACTTGAGTTTGTGAAGAAAGCTCATAAGGGTTAGGGCCTTTGAATCATTCAAGAGAAAGCAGGAAGCTCAAGTCGTTGTGTAGAAGTCACGCCCCAGAGAAGGATCACAGAGTCGATTTTGAGCCAGAGGTTCTTGAGGAGGAAACTGAACAGTCAGAATTCTTCGAGGACAACTCCCGAAATAGCGAGGACCGTAGGATCCAAGAAATTTACAGGGAAGTTAAGCATTGGACAGATTCACCTTCAAAAGGCAGGATCTAACGTGGACCGTTGATTTCGATCATTGGATCGTCAAGATCATTTTGGCATTTCGGGGGTCATAAGTCCGAAGTGTGGACAAAAACTTTGGTTGATCAAATCCCCAAAACGCGAAAAGGGTTTTCATGTATAAAGGTGAAGAGTGACAAATTCAGAATTTCAAAACTTCGGAATTCGGGGTTTCGGAGGTCCTGAGGGCGAGTGATCGGGACACAGCGGGGAGGAAAGCCCGAAATCAGAAATCGCGGCAGGATATTTGTCGGCATTTCAAGAATCGACGTTTCGGCATTCCCGTTGATAAGGAGCAGAGCACTCCACATAAGAAGCTCCGAAATCGTGAAACGTGAAATACCTTTGGAGGAGCGTTTCGGCATTTCAGGATTCGAGATCTCGAAGAGACAGTAATTTGGAATCTAGAGTTTCGAACTCCCGGTTCGCGAAATCCTGGGGGAAGAAAACCATTTCGGCATTTCGGTAATTCGAGGTCCGGAAGGTATAGGAGGTAAAGAGTTTGAGATCAAGTATCACGAACTCCCGGTACGCGAAATCGTGCCAGCCGTCGAATCAAGGAGATATCCACAACCGTTGATCTCCTTGGAAGTGGTATACCAACATTTCAATATTTCAGGGTTCAGCATACCGGGAATACTGATGACAAGGAATGGGGAGCAGTAAAGGGAAAATCCCGAAGTCGCAAAGTGCGACAGGACTTAGAGTGGACTTTCGGGATTTCGGCAATTCGGATTTCGGGACTCCGGGGGTCAAGAGATAGAGTTGCACATCATCGAAACTCCTGAAATTGCAAAGAACAGAAAGCTGAAGTCAGTGGCGAGAAGTGTCTAGTGTTTGGTATTTCAGGTTTTAGAGGTTGAAGAGGTAAGGCGCTCGACAACAGAATTCACGAACTCGCGAAATCTGGTATTCTGAAAGGAAAAGGGGAAAGTCCCAATGTCAGTTGGTGTTGATCGTGGAGTTCATGTCAGTGCAAAGATCACGTGAGCATAAATCAGAAGGACCTGTGACATACACTCAGTTGGGTGTGTGAATAAATTTCCCGAAGAGGAAATTGAAGAGCCAGTCAGACTCTAAGGGGCTGAAATTGAAAGATCCTGTGCAGACTCCGACCTGAGGGTTGGGGGGTCTGCGCCAGTGTGGTATCAGAGCATAGAAAGAGTTATTTGTTTCCTGTAGCAGAGAAAAGAGAAAATATTTGCAGCCATACCGCCGAGAAGGAGAGAGAGGCCAATGCCTAATCCAACAGTGGAAAGGGAAATGCGTGAACTACGTGCTAGGCTTGATGCCATGGAGACATCACAGAGGTGCACAATCGACATTGGGGATATCAGCGAGGTTGAAAGTGAAAATGAAGCTGAAAACGAGGGAGAAGAAGTTGCAGTCGAAGATGCAAAAGATGAACACCTATTCAGGGCTGTTGGGAGGATAGGTGCCAGAGCGAAAATGGACATTCCAGTATATGAAGGAAGCCTGGATGTTGAAGAGATTCTAGACTAGATTAGAGCTCTAGATAAGTATTTTGACTATGAAGATGTCGAGGAAGACAAGAAGGTCAAACATGCTATCACAAGACTTAAAGGACATGCAACATTGTGGTGGGATGAACTGCAAGCTGACAGATGTTGAAAGGGCAAGCAAAAAATCAAGAGTTGGGATAGAATGGTTGCAAAGATGAAGGAAAAATTCATACCCAAAGATTATCAAATTACTCTATTTCGGAGAATGCAGAATTTGAGACAGAAGTTGAGTTCAGTAAAATAATACACTGAGGAATTCTACAAGATAAACATCAGAGCAGGTCATCGAGAAAGTGATGATGAAAATATTGCCAGGTACATGAATGGTCTGCGATATGACATTCAGGATGAGATGAGCATGACGAGCCTTCAGAATGTGGAGGATTCTTATCAGATGGCTCTGAAAGCTGAAGAGAAGCTGAGTTGAAAGCAAGGTCAAAGAGGTCGAGGAAGAAGTCAAGCCAGAGGAAAAACAATTGCCCATGACATAAATCAGAAACCTAAAAAAGAGTGGAAGAAACCTCAAACTCAAACTGAGAGAGGTTGAAGCTCACTGAGAGGATAGTATGTTGATAGAAATAGTTTTCCTCGAACCAGAGGAAGAGGAAGAGGTAAAGGTGGAGAAATAAAATGCTTTACCTGTGGAAAAAACGGACACAAATCCTATGAATGTCCAGATAGAAATAAAGAAGGAGGTGAAACTCACATTGCTGAAGCATAAGGATGGAATGTTGAGGCAGAAGATGTTGAGGGCGGAAGATCCTTGATGATTAGGAAAGTTCTCTTAATGCCAGAGAAGGAGGCATAGAACCCAGCCGAAAGGAACATACTTTTTTGGACTGCTTGCAAGACCAAAGACAGGGTATGCAAGGTTATAGTGGACAACGGTAGCACAAAAAATCTCGTTTCTATAGAGATGGTAGAAAAGATGGAGCTGGAGACTATTGAACATCCAAGCCCATACAGAGTTTCGTGGTTACAAAAAGGACATCAGGTAAATGTCACTAAACAATGTTTAGTTGAATTTAAAATAGGAGGATATAAGGATGAAATACTATGTGATGTCATTCCCATGGATGTTTGTCATCTATTGCTGGGTAGACCGTGGCAATATGACAAGAATGTGATTCATGATGGGAGAAAGAACACATACACCCTGGAGAAGAATGGGAGAACTCACATGTTGCTGCCGATTAAGGATAAAGAAATGAAACCAGAAGTGAGCAACACTGTACTTCTCATGAGTGGGAAGGAACTTCTTAAGGAGGTTAAGAAGAAGGAAGATACACAATTCATCGTGGTCAGGAAGCCTAGAATTGTTTTAACCAGTACAAGAGTGGATGATTTACCAGAGGAAATCTAGAAGTTGCTGGAAAGGTTTGCTGATATAGTAGTGGACGAAATACCTCGTTCGTTACCACCTATTAGAAGTATAAGTCATCACATCGATCTTATACCTGGAGCCAGTTTACCAAACAAAGCAGCGTACAGGTTGATGCCAAAAGAGAATGAAGAAGTCAAGAGACAAGTCCAGGACTTAATGGACAAAGGGTTGATTCGAGAAAGATTGAGTCCATGCGTTGTTCCAATAGTGCTTAGCCCAAAGAAAGATGGAGGCTGGAGGATGTGTACAGACTCAAGGGCAATCAATAAGATTACCATCAGATACAGATTTCCATTGCCAAGGATGGATGATTTGATGGATTGTTTGAGTGGAGCAATTTTTTTTTCAAAGATTGATTTGAAAAACGGATATCACCAAATTTGTATGAGAGAAGGTGACGAATGGAAGACAACCTTCAAGACGAATGAGGGACTGTATGAGTGGCTTGTTATGCTGTTTGGCTTAACAAATGCGCCCAATACTTTCATGAGATTGATGAATGAAGTCCTGAAAGAGTTTATCGAGAAGTTCGTCATCGTATATCTTGACAATATATTAATTTTCAGCAAGACAGAAACAAAACACTTGAAGCATTTAGCTAAAGTGATGAGGAGATTGCAGCAAGAGAAGTTGCTGATAAATATGAAGAAATCAACATTTATGAGGATAAAACTCATTTATTTGGGTTTTGTTATCTCTGCAAATGAGTTGAAGATGGATCCAGAAAAGGTGAATGCAATTAAGAATTGGCCATCGTCGAAAAATGTGTTTGAAGTTCGAAGCTTCCATGGTTTGGCTAGTTTCTACAAGAAATTCATTCAAAATTTTAGTGGGATTAGCGCACCGATGATGGACACGGTGAAGAAAAGACACAAATCTTTTCATTGGACAAAGGAAGCAGAGAAGAGTTTCAATCTGCTGAAGAAGAAGATCACTGAGCAGCCAATATTGGTGTTGCCAAATTTCAACAAGACGTTCCAGGTCAAGTGTGACGAGAGCGAATATGCAATTGGAGTGGTCTTGAGCCAAGATGACAGACCGATCACATACTTTAGCGAGAAATTGAATGAAGCAAAGGTTAAGTACTCCACATATGACAAAGAATTTTATGCAGTCATACAAGCACTGAAGAAATGGAGACATTATTTGGTTCGTAAAGAGTTTGTTTTGTACAGTGATAATCATGCCTTACAATTCGTGAGTCAACAGGAGAAGTTGAACCAAAGACATGTTAAATGGGTTGAATACATGCAGAATTTTACTTTTGTAATTAAACATATTTCTGGAACTACTAACAAAGTTGTTGATGCTTTGAGTAGGAAATGTTTTCTTATGCAAGAATTTAGGGTCAAAACTTTGGGTTTTGATAATCTCAAAGAAATGTATAGAGACGATCCAGATTTTAAAGAGGCGTATGAGGCATCCGAGAATCCAATTCTCAGGGACAGAAGCCAATGGACCGAATATATGATCCAGGATGGATTATTATTTAGAGGCAATCAATTATGTATTCCAAAATTCTCCATGAGGGAGAATCTGTTGAAAGAAAAACATAGTGGAGGATTGGCCAGACATTTCGGTCATGACAAAACGTTCTCGAAATTAAATGGCTCATATTTTTGGCCAGGGATGAGGACATATGTCAAAATATTTGTGGTCATATGTAGAATTTGTCAGCACACAAAAGGAAAAAGGAAAAACACAGGGTTATACCAGCCATTACCCATACTAGAGAGGCCGTGGGATGCAGTGAGCATGGATTTTATATTGGGGATGCCAAGAATGCAAAGAGGATTTGATTCAATCTTTGTGGTGGTAGATAGATTTTCAAAAATGGCACATTTCATACCATGCCAGAAAACCAGTGACGCAAATCATATTGCGAACCTGTTCTTCAAGGAAGTTGTCAGACTTCACGGATTACCAAGGAGTATTGTTTCAGATCGAGACACCAAGTTCGTGGGACATTTCTGGAGGAATTTATGGAAGAAGCTGGGGAAAAAATTGTCATTTAGCTCATCTTATCATCCTCAGATGGAAGGGCAAACAAAAGTTGTAAACATAAGCTTGGGAGATTTACTGAGGAGCCTAGTGACTGAACACCACAGTCAGTGGGATCACATTCTGCCACAGGCGGAATTTGCTTATAATGATTCGATCAATAGAAGCACAGAGCATAGTCCATTCCAAATTGTGTATGGAATGAAGCCAAGGGAAGTTTTTGAATTGAAGGATTCAGAACAGAATGAAACTAGAAGTGCTAGTGCAGAGGATTTTGCAAAAGCAATGAAGGAACTTCACAGCCAAGTGAGGGAACATTTGCAAAATTCGAGTCAAGAGTATAAACACAGAGCAGATCAACACAGGCGAGAACTTCAGTTTGAAGTTGGTGATTTGATTCTTGCACATCTGAGGAAAGAAAGGTTCCTAAGGGGAACATATAACAAACTAAAAATGAAGAAGATTGGACCATGCAATATCATAAAGAAATTTGGGGCAAATGCATACGAGATCGAATTACCCGATGGGATTGGAATTTCACCGATATTCAACATCTCAGATTTGTACCCTTACAACACTGAAGAAGCAGGGGCGGAGAATGAACAGACATAAGTTCGGTGGACCAAACAAATGCTTGTAGCTGCAAAGCCATAGATGGAAAGTATAATTGATAAGAGGGTCAGCAGGAAGACCAAGAGGAAAGAGTATTTTGAATACTTGGTCAAATGGAAGGGACATCTAGTTGAAGATGCCAGTTGGGAGGATGAAGCAGAAATTCATAAGCATGGACAGACCATGCAAGAGCTCATGAACAGGAGTTCATGAAAATTTTCAAGCGAGAGAGTATGATGCAGGAGCATCGCAAGCAGCCAGCCAAGCGAGCATGAAGGCAGAAGACAATTAGAAAGTGCAACACACATTTTACATGTTTTGGAAATGTTTTTGAAGCATTAATGTAATGGTTAAAGGGAAGCGTACTTGCGTATTGTAAACAGATCATGAGCGATTCGCTCTCATCTGTAGGAGGTAGAGGCATTTATGCATAGTTAATGAAAGTAGGTAGATTTAAATTCCATATTAGACAGTTTTAGGAACAAGAGGGAAAACGACTATAGACACCCTCACCTTTGTATCATTGTATCAATCAGAATTAGATCATTAGAACATTAGCATAGAGAAGAAGAGAGTTGTAGCAGAAGAGTTGTAGAGGAGAACCCATGTACAAAAGCTTGAATTAATATATGAAGCTTTGATTCAGACTCATGGTGTTATGATGTTTTCTGAGTATACATGCTGAATGGTCTACTTACAGTTTCTTACTCTCTCTGTCATGCATTGTTATTATGCTGTGTGTGAATGTATGTTTTCATGTTGAATGTTTAAATTCTGAGACAGAAAGAGAATGAGTTTCAATTGTTTCTCTTCCTGAGAGAGAATTTCCTGCAAGGAGTGCAGTGAAACGTCTGCAAGGAGTGCGTTGACAAAGGTTCATAGTTTATCTTTGAAAGCTCAGGAGGGATACCGTTGTTCTCATTCCAGCAGAAGTGCAAGACAAGCATAGAAGCCGTGCAAGGTGTGCGCAGGCTGTTCCTTAGAAATTATCAACTAAGGTTGAGAGATTGAAGGACTGTTGTTGTAGAGAAAGTGCACAGAGTTGGGAGTTCAAGTACACTGAAGTATTTGAAGGATTTTTGTAAGGAGTGTGTGTAGGAGTCTCCTTGAAGACCTGAGTTTGCGAAGAAATCTCAGAAGGTTTAGGGCCTTTGAATCATTCAAGAGAAAGAAGGAAGCTCAAGTCGTTGTGTAGAAGTCACACCCTAGAGAAGGATCACAGAGTCGATTTTGAGCCAGAGGTTCTTGAAGAGGAAACTGAATGGTCAGAATTCTCCGAGGAGAACTCCTGAAATAACGAGGACCGTAGGATCCAAGAAAGTTGCGGGGAAGTTAAGCGTTGGAAAGATCCACCTTCGAAAGGCGGGATCTAACGTGGACTATTGATTTCGACCATTGGACCGTCGAGATCATTTCATCATTTCGGGGGTCATAAGTCCGAAGTGTGGATGAAACCTTTGGTTGATCAAATCCTCGAAACGTGAAAAGAGTTTTCGTGTATAAAGGTGAAGAGTGACAAGTTCATAATTTTGGAACTTCGGAATTCGGGGTTTCGGAGGTCCTGAGGGTGAGTGATCGAGACACAGTGGGGAGGAAAGCCTGAAATCATAAATTGCGGTAGGATATTTGTCGGCATTTCGGGAATCGACGTTTCAACATTCCCGTTGATAAGGGGCAGAGCACTCCACATAAGAAGCTCCAAAATCGCGAAACGCGAAATACCTTTGGAGGAGCGTTTCAGCATTTCGGGATCCGGGATCTCGAGGAGACAGTGATTTGGAATCGAGATTTTCGAACTCCCGGTTCACGAAATCCCGGGGGAAGAAAACCATTTCGGCATTTCGGTAATTCAGGGTCTAGAAGGTATAGGAGGTAAAGAGTCGAGATCAAGCATCACGAACTCCTGGTACGCGAAATCGCGCCAGCTGTCGGATCAAGGAGATATCCACAACCATTGATCTCCTTGGAAGTGGGATACCAACATTTCGGTATTTCGGGGTTCGGCATACCGGGAATACTGATGACAAGGAACGAGGAGCAGTAAAGGGAAAATCTTGAAGTCGCAAAGTGCGACAGGACTTAGAGTGGACTTTCAGGATTTCGGCAATTCGGATTTCGGGACTCCGGGGGTCAAGAGAAAGAGTTGCACATCATCGCAACTCCTAAAATCATGAAGAGAGGAAAGCCGAATTCAGTGGCGAGAAGTGTCTAGTGTTTGGTATTTCGGGTTTCGGAGGTCGAAGAGGTAAGGCGCTCGACAACAGGATTCGCGAACTCGCGAAATCCGGTATTCTGAAAGAAAAAGGGGAAAGTCCCAATGTCAGTTGGTGTTGATCATGGAGTTCATGTCAGTGCAAAGATCACATGAGCATAACTCAGAAGGACTTGTGACATACTCTCAGTTGGGTGTGTGAATAAATTTTCCGAAGAGGAAATTGAAGAGCCAGTCAGACTCTAAGGGGCTGAAATTGAAAGATCCTGTGCGGATTCTGACCTGAGGGTTGGGGGGTTTGCGGCAAAGAGAATGCATAATTTATTGGTGTTTAAAGATCTAGTATTAAGAAATTTACCTAGAAAAAATATTTTAAAATGTTTTGACTTCCCAAAACACACAAAGCCATCGATAAGAAAAGAAATTTGTAGAATATTACCTAAAATTATTTTTCCTTTTATTAAACATGTACAAGTATTTGTGTTCATTTTTTCCACTCATAGATTTTTTTAAAACTAGAACATAAAGGATTTTTTATATATTAAAGGGGGTTGTGCCAAGGTAACAACAGAAACAATAATTGCATACACTAGTCTTCAAAAATGCCTCTTACCTAGTTCTATAATTTATACATAGCATATTGTCCTTATACAAGATAACCAAACTTGACTTCTAGGTGATTACACATGTCACTTGCTTGACAAATTGGTTCAATAAACACAATCTTAAAAAACATACAAAATTTACTGATAGGTGTTGCCTTGTGCTTCTTCTCCTTCACCCTGCTAAGGAGAACCTTGTTCTTCAATATCCATTGGGTCCCTTCATTGGTTGACTATCTTGTCCTCCTTAACTCCTTGTTGTCCATAATCCATATTATTGGATGCCAAAGAGACCATTTCCACATGCATTAATGTTGCAACCAAGATACACATCCTACTGCAATTTTCCTCCAGGATGTTTATACGTTGGCTTTGATGGGAAACAAAGGCCAAGACATTGGCCTCCAACTCCTCCAATTTGGATGAGATACCTGTAAGATCCCAACAGTTTTCTTGAGTAATCTCCTCATGGAGTCTTAGAATATTCTTGAACTCTTTGTGTTATGGATTCTCCATAATTTTGGTATATAAAGAGAATCCCCAATACCAATTCTCGGTATGAGTTCCTCTTCCAATTGCCTCAAATTCCAACCAGAAGAATGGTGATTGACCACTCCCACTATTTTCACTTTCAACAAAGAAGAACAAAGTAGGAGAGAAAACATACAAATTTGATAACTTGTCTTGGAGATACCTGCAAGGTGCTGACATTGAAGGCATGTCGAAATCCCCTACTCCTCGAGCAAACCATAGCTACACTTCTCCTTTTCCCTAGATCTCAGTAGGATCTCAACCTCTGTACCTATCTACACTCACCCTAGAACATATCTTTGAATTGTTCACCATGGCATGTTGTAGCCCCATCTTTCAATTTATCATAAATTTGCTACTATGAATGCACTCGGGCCCCCCTTGCGTGACATAAAGGCTCATGAGCGTGAGTTGGATAGGCAACCTATCTATCATCCTATCTAATACACCAAGTTTTGCCTTAGACTGAGAGCCCAGGTTTGGGGATAATGTTTGTATGTCAAGGGATGATAGTATCTCCTTTTTGCTTCCTAGGAGGAAAAACAAACTTTTGTCCCATCACCATTAGATCTCTATGGAATGTGAATGGTGCTAAGCTCGTCATTGTTCTGAAAGGAACCTTAAAGAATTTCTCACACAAGCTTTTCCCAGAGATTCACCTCCGCATTGAGTGCCCGTTTGATATGTACAAATCATATTTATGTGAAATTCTTTGTAATTCCATCAATGCTTCTGAGGATTGTATTGAGTTTATTCTCAGAAGGAATCATATCCTCGTTGATTTCTCTAATGATCAAGAGAGAATCCCCCATTTTTTTCCAAATGATATATATCAACGTAATATTCTTGGAAGGACTATTCCAAATGATATATATCAACATAATATTATATAAGAATAATTTTACGAGGAGTAAACTAGGGTTTTTTTAAGGATTAAAAAATTATACTTAAGTATAGTATACTAGGTGACTATTTTGTTTTGAAAAAGTTATGAGTTGTAGGCCAATATTTAATAAAAACATACAATTTGCTCTTAAAACTTGTAAAATCTAGAAAATATTAACAATTCAAGCATATTTTATGTAAAAAGATAGGTGAAATTTTAAAGAGAGATGGCCAATTGATGAATGTATTTTTTTAAATGACCAAAATATCTAATTGGTGAAACATTTCCCTTAAAAATACCCTGGAGAAATGATAAAAATAAGCACGCTTACAAGAAGGAAACAATATATGTATATATGTATAAAATTTTCCGTTAAAAAATACATTGGAGAAAACCACAAAATTAGGCATGCTTATAAGAAGAAAACATTGTGTGTGAAAGAAAGAGATATTCATTTATCCCAAGAAAAAAAAAACATATTTTTATTTCCAAAATTGAATTAAAAACACTCTCTTCAGTTACATAATGCATGATACATATGCTCTTGTAAATGAGATATTTCCCTTATCTAAATATAAGATATTTTGTAAGTCATCTATGGATTTTATCATGGAGTTGTTCAAAAATCTACATAATGCATGATACATATGCTCTTGTAAATGAGATATTTCCCTTGTCTAAATATAAGATATCTTATAAGTCATCTATGGATTTTATCATGGGGTTGTTCAAAAATCTATATCAAGGAAAGTTAGTTATCTATGACAAATAAAAAACAACCTCAACAAGTATATCCATTATTACATACTTCCATCATTTTTTTTTTATGAAATAAATTGAAAATTCAAAGTAGTCTCCTAGTCTCTCGTTGGAGACTATCTTGTACTTCCATGAGCGTAGTTTGATGGTATATAGTTGTAATCCTTCCTTATAAAGTGTGTTTTCTTGTTGATTCAATTCCCTAAAAACATGGAAAATATTATAAGGATTGAAATGACCAGCTATCTCCTTGAGATGAGTAGCCAACGTAATCAATGTGATATTGTGTATACGTTCTTCTCTGGTCATCCAGATGAAAACCAAGGTGAAATCTCCATAAACCTATAAATATTGCAATTGATGTTCAATAGCCCCCTGTAGTGATGTCCTCAAAGTTATTAACTCTGCATAGTTATTTGTTCCCTTATCCAAATTTTCTTTAAGGAGATGAAGTGGAAATATATAAAAAAAGAGTACACCCCAAATACCACATTATTGTTCAAGACCTTGGAAAACTGATCTAAAATTGAAGAAGACTTGAAAAACTTGAATAATATTTGCAAGTTAAATGTTATGTGTTAAAAGCAACCGGATCAATTTGCAACACATAAATTTTAAGGATTACTTATGTAAAGATACACATAGACAACATACTAAATCATTGAACATCAGACATAAACACAACAACTTGATAAAGGAGTTCACCCCACTTCGGGCTACATCTCCTGGTCCAGCTTCCAATGGATCATTATTATTAAATTGCTCAAAGTGCTCAAAAACATGTCTTACAGTGCTCAAAATGACAAACTGACTGCTTCAATGGCTCTGCAACGTCCCAAAACCCCTGTATGGGCTCTTTCGGCACCTGAAACGGTCGAAAAATGAGAAAGATATGCCTCCTTGAAGCTCCTTCTCCAACTTTGCTGTCTCTGGTTCTACAATCTGCACCCTTGTTCTCCAAACCTGGCACACACGCTCATTTAAGCGTAAAGAACCCAGTCCCGTGCATAACCGCGCACCGGTACAAACCGTAGGATGGTTAGGGTGCCTCCAGCTCCTAACCGCCTCGGCACTGGGCACATGGTGCATGCGACCATAGGCTGGGCATAAAAGGAGTTTAACCGTTCAAACCGTACAAACTTCCGTTGAAAAACCCGCGCCAACATTTAAACACGTGGGTCGTGGTTTCAAACCCCACGCAACACATAATAAATATAATACAAATACATTGCAATGCAATATAATATAACTGGAATGCGCGCCATATTTTCAGGCCAATACATAAATGTGTGGTCATATGTGAAGTACCGCGTCCACGGGTCGGGGCTATGCCCCGGCCCGACCCCCCTTTTCTTGTAATACAAAACACAAGTTTAAATACATATGTGAATACTCATATAACAAGGAACATGTGCGGGAATGTTGGCTAGCGGAGTGTTACAAAGGATTTACAAGAGGGGAGGTCCGGGGGTCGAACCCCGCGGACTCCCATAAACTTTTACATATGAAAATAATGACCAACGAATGAGCGACACGTGGCGCCCTCGGATTGGGCCACGTGTCCTCACATTATTCGCCCAAACGGACACGTGTCATCATGTTACTTGCCAACGAACAACCAACCAAAATGCCCCACGTCACCCACCTACCACGTCATCATGATGGTACGACCCTCCACGTGGCCGTACAGACTATACGGACAGGTACAGTCAGCATCCCAAATTTTTGCCTGTTTGGCTTGGCGGACAGATCGCGATATCTCCTCCATACGGACTCCGTTTTCGAAAGTAAATATACCGCCGGAATCAGGAAGATGAGACGAACGCAATGGCACTATTTTAGTCGCAATCCGAGCACTTTGAAAATTGAGCTAAATTTGATCCCCTGATCACACCTTCCCATTGGGAATCTTTTGGACCTCCAAAAGACTATCTCAGTCTATGTGAAGATGAGGGTATAGTTCCCTCACCCTTCCAACCTCAATCCACTTGGCTTTGCTTGGATTCGTCCCTTTAAGACCAACTCGCAAATACTCCACATTTCCTCGCTTCG